>OU015503.1:117746035-117758535 GCA_907164885.2 Dolomedes plantarius | reverse complement strand
CAGAATCCTGCAGAATCAACCGACTTATCGAGATGCCTAGAACTCATTTTATGTAGTAATTTTAAATATTAATTTGTACATAGTGTACGTTAGCCTTATGTTAATCTGGAATGCTAATAAATGCATTAGTTATACTAAAATTTTATGAAGATATTTGAATAGACTTATATTGATAGTAGTTCGATGAGTTCGGTACGAACGTCATTTCCCCATGATATGGGATGAGTTACGAGGCACGATTCAGGGTTCGGCACCGATGTTCAAAGTGAGACTGTCCTTCAGGAACGGGACATTTTGAGCGAAAGCGTGACGAGTTTTAAGATTTTGCTCGCGTCGAGAAGAATAATGGTTCCAGTGGTGCCGGAAAGGGGGGACAAGGGAGGGCACTTGCCCCCCCTAGAAAATTGAATTTTTTGTTTCTACCTAGCGATCGTAAAATATTAGAATTTTCATTTAAAATCATAAAGCCTAACAAAACTGAATACTAAATTGCAACCTCACACTCGTTAACGCAAGCGCGATAAACGTCATTCCATATTCGCAGAAGCGATTAATCGCCAATTTCAGGTACGCAAGCGCGTTTAAACGCCAATTCCAGACGTTTGCTTTTGCGATTCAAAAGCAAACCTACACGATGTTTTTTCATCGCGAAAGGGAATCTTGAATCCGATGCATTTGAAACGCGTACACGTTGACGTGTGATAGGGTATAATATAACATAAAATAACATAAAAGTTTATTTTTTATAACCGTATATATGTATTTTTAATAATAAAGGTGTAAAAGTTTTAATCTATTTTACTTTGCCCCCCCCTATATTTGACTCTTCCGGCGTCACTGAATGGTTCCACATGGAAAGACAACCTGGAAAGCAAGTCACCTCGAGCGCGTCAAGGCCTCCGAGGCCCGATTGACAGAGTTTTCGGCATTCCACTTCCACGTTTACTTTCTGTCAAAAGACAAGCCCAAATAAAATACATGTTGAAAAGTAATCACACATTTTGAAAATTAACCTTTCATGCAACCCTTAAGTCGCCAAGGCCCGCGCCAAACCGGAGCAAACCAGAAGCTATCCCATGATTCCTTTCTTACTTCTGTTTATGTAATTTTCCGTTTTTGTATCGTAGCACTGTAACGTTCTTTTTGTTTCGTAGTAGATTGAATAAATACATGTTTAATGTTTGTGTACCGTCAATTATTTAGTACCAAGACAGCTGCACCGCCGAGACGGAGGTAAGCAATATATTTTTGCTATCTTCACATCAATACATCCACTATTTGGGGGACAGGGGCCCTTTATGAAGTAGATGTGGATAAAAAGTAGATGGGTGACCGAGAAAAGCTGATAAACAGTTTTATCTAAATGAACTTTCATTTGTTAACATTGTACCAATTTTTAATGCTTGGTATAGGGTGCGTTCGGAGAATTATTCGACATTATGCTTTGGGGACTTGGTCCAAGATCAAGTCATCGGTACGCAAGAGACCAATGATTGATCTCAGAAAAAGGACGAGGTCATGTATGATATATGTTAAAGAGCGTGCTACTGGTATCAGTTCCGTGGAGTAAGCCAGTTTTCAATATTTTGTATTTTGAAAAATAGCTGTATTATTTGACACTACACGTGCGTTGACAGAGGAATACGCGGAACTATCAAGGCTTGCTGGAATGTAGCCCAATATCGGAAAATTTTAAGAGCAGGTTCTCTTTCCAGAAACCTACGTAGATAGACTTCAACTCAATAAAAACAGCAGTCTTGGTGCACCGAAATAGCAGATTTCAAAGTTTTCAATATCAAACCTTTAATAAAACCTAATAAATCTTGAATTTCACTTCTCACGCTTAGATATTTAACGTTTCCCGCAGCTTTGGCGCGTTGTTATTTGAACTAAGTACCTTCTACAAAACAAAATGGTTGAGGAGATCGCTTAGTTGTCATATCTTCTAACTACGCATTATACCCCTTTATAATAGCGAGACTTGTGTCTTGATATCATGTATTGTCTGTCGAAGGGAAAATAATCAACAATATGAAGTTTTCGACAGAGGTACCGTTAATTCATCTTCTGTTGGAATAAACGCAACAATGAAACAAATGTTACTTTTCATCAACAATGCTCAAAGGAAACAATGTAAACGCGTGAAACAAATTGGAACTCGCATTTCATAAAAAGCTATCAAAGCGGTTTGTGACTCTGCTTCTAAAAGCGATATTTATTTACGAGTGCGACTAACTTACTGTGATATATTTGATTGTTTTTTTATAATAGATAATATTCATCAAAACATAATTTTTCTGTGAAATTTCCGATCTTTATTTTGGCCTAAATAGCTTATAAGTTTAAGAAACTTAAACGTACTTCCTCCATAAGCATTTAAAAGCTCATACCTTTGTACAATATTTTTCGGCCTATTCAACGTAGTTCTGTGAAAAATAATAAACAGTAAAAAAAATGTTCGGTCAACGAGTAGACCAAGGTACAGTCGTAAAGTTCTTGGGAAGCCGTAACTACAAGGATGTCAAACCACTGAGCAAAGGCTCGTTCGGAGAAGTCCTCTCCGCTATCTCGCCTCGGAAAATTCAAGTTGCCATCAAGGTAATCACGAAGGAAAGCTACAGGGAGATCGAAGACGTGATCTGGCCCTGCCTCCATCATCCAAACGTGCTTCCTGTCTTGGACGTCATGTCAATTCCCGACATGGAACTAAAACTGTTCGTTTCGCCCCGCCATCCAACAGCACTTTGCGAAATGGTGCACGGGATGGAATTTCTCGCCGACGTCCGAGGTCTGGACCGCGTCCGCAGGTGGCTCCTAGATACGCTCAGTGGCCTCGACTACCTGCACACCGCGGGATTCGCTCACATGGATATGAAGTCGGACAACGTCTTAATAACGGCCAGTGATTCGGCCGTCATTTGCGATTTTTCGGGGCTCAGCATCACGGAGAGGAAGATAAGCAGGTTCGGATTTATTAATCGTACTTAATTTTGCCAACCCTTTTTCGTTTAGATGGGACTTCCCTCTGCATTCTAGCATGAAAGTATTAGAATACAAAAAAATTCTTTTTCCCACAAATCGTCTAATGACATCTTCAGCTTTGTTTTATACCATTCTGGTTTATGAGAGATTAGGGCCTAATCTTAATTCATTTTCTTTATTTCCGGAGAAATGATGAATTGACGGGAATTTCAGCAAGGTTTTCAGTTATGAGAATCTGAAGTGGTTTGCTGGAGTAACATATCAGTAATTATTGGATGCACGTAAATAATTCTCCTGGGGGAAAAGGCATCCATTACCTTCATCCACCATTCATGTCCCTCATGAGGTTTATTCAAACTTCGCAGCAGGGACGTTCTTGCCGACATAGCATTTAGAATGACGTATGACACAGTAGTTGATAATCAGTCTTGTACAGTCTCTGAAAAATAAATAAATGACGGACTCTCCAGAAAACGCTAAAATTTGGCCACAAATATTAAAATTCTCCTAGTTGAACACAAGTCATTTTAAAAGAATTACAGAATAAAATAATGTATGTTCAATCTTACGAAGAGGATTTTCCCTCGCCAATTTGAAAATTGAACGTGCCAGTATCTATTCATCCCAGACAGTATGAGACACCCCTCGACATTGTGGGACAAATAGATTTTGAGATATTCGTATTTTAAAAATGGCAGGAAGTGGTAGTAGTTTAAGGAATGAAGAGATCTATTCTCTACAGTTATGCTTCTAAAATACTATGTTCAATAAGAATGACTTTAAGTTTTGAGGGGAAAAAATAAACGATTCCGATGAGGGTCTATTTCACAATGTCCGCTGCGTCGATTGTGCAATGAATGAAAACGTTTATGGGTACGAGTACTTGCGTTAAACACCGACTTACGTGTGGTTGAGACAGACCGTCATAGGTTGCAGGTAGCATTCCATGATAAGCTTTCCCCTCCTGGGATCGTGTATGAAGCCCTTTTTAGTCTCTAAACATAATACAATCTTGCGTCAAATTCAAGAAGAGTATATTGAGATAATTGATACCTTCTAGGCCCGACTATAGTAAAAGAAAGACATCTGACCCCTTTGATCGATAACCATTGGTTAATACTGGCCAGTCAGATGCAATGAAAAAACACACGGTATTTAAAGACATATGTCCATATATTTTGAAGAATAAACAAGTAGATGGTGAATGCAAAAGTTTTGAAAAGCTGATCTCGAATTTAACTCGGCAAATGTTACCAAGGAAGGTCACTACTGTTTGGGAAAATATTACTCTAATAAATTAAGCTTGAGTTATCAGCAAAATACTTGATATAAAACCATAACACTTTTTGATAAAATTACTTGACAGCCTCTCTTTCCTTTTCAGCCTATGTGCTCCTCTCCAATTCCGTCCTCCGGAGTGCTGGCACCCAATTGGTTCCGGTGGTGTCGAAGGAGTACCATTTGATATGTGGACATATGGCCTCATGGCCCTAAACGTCTTAACGGGGCATTGGCCCCAGATCCATATGGAAGACAGTCCAGGATGGACGTGGGACGGTCAAACGAGACCAGTGCTGGTGAAAGCTTTGGGGGTGAGTTCATTAAGAAGGTTATGCCTATTGCCTTATTTTCATAGACGAATTTGAAACCAAAAACATTTTTAGGTTCTTGGGGTATTCCTAAATTCTTCCATAAATTGTCTGTTTATATAAACAGTTTTCCTTAATCCTAAAAAGCATACTTTGAGATCAAATATGCCATTTTGTAAAGCTAGTAGTTGACCAATTCTTGCAAAATGTGGCTTCTACATATCAATATGCTTCGCACGTTAACCGTAACTGTCGAGGGAAGAGTTCTAAAGTTTACTGTCTGTCTATCGGGCGTTCACCTTGTTTCCCTAAATTCCCATATCCCCACACAAATCAAAGACTCTGTTAGGCACTCTTGCGCCCATCGTAATAATAAAAAAATAGCAATTTTAATCTAATGGCTTTAGGAATTGGGTACTTATCTCCATCAACAGCTTCTTAAATGTATGTCGTTGTCAGAATTTGAGCGCCGTCCTATTGATGCTGATTTATGGTGTAAAATTTTACTCTTAACAATCTTATATGATATTTTTGGCAATTTTTGGAAGTACATTATACACCACTAACAGACCCATAATATATGAATTTTTCGTCATAACTCAATAAAATTTTTGATTGATACCATTACATATTTATACCCACAATTTTATATCTTACTTGCAAAGTTTTAGTCTCATAACATAAGAACTTTTCACCGGAACTTAATGAAAATTTTGATTGATATCTTAGTTGCCAAGTTTTAGTTACCAAGTTTAATCTCTTTGATTAGGCAGTTAAACAATTAGTTAACAAAAATGTTTCTTGTCAAAATAAAATTTCTTTTATGACTAATCAATCTATGACTAAGATGGAAGAATAACGATTTGCTGACAACAAGGTCTCAAAAATACGCCAAAGTTTAGGACAATTTATCGCCAGTTTTTGACTTCCAATACTTCGCACAATGTCGGCTCTAACTCTGCTTTGCTTCCTTTCAGGAATCAAGCCTGTACGTACTGATGCGGAAGGCTATGCCATGCGTCAGATTTTCTCGAGCAGAGGTGATTGATGCCCTGCACTTCCTCTTGTCTCTGTTAAGAATAGTTCCCGGCGAGAGACCCACTGCCAGAGAAGCTGCCAGACATCCATTCTTGCGAGGTGCTGCTGTAAACCTGGGTTCTGGCGACTTCCTTCCGCCAGTTCCAGTGTGTGGAGAACCACTCGAAACTACTCGAAAGTCTGTGGACAATGAAGAGAATACTATCCAAGAGCCAATGGCCTGTGGCGATTTTGTGGACACAGCTTTCACACCGTCTGTATCTGATTCTAACTGCGTCGAAAATGGTTCCCCTAAGAATTCTGTGAGTGATATTTTGAGAAAAGAAAGCCGTGGGCAAGAAAGCTTTAAAAATAGAATCAAAGGCTGGTTCAAAAAGAAGTTCCGACGGTTACGGCCGAGGAAAAATAATTATGTAAGTAAATCGTATCAAATTTGTATACCTTACGCCCGTTCACGAATACCGAACTGTCACGGCTTTTAGTGCAGGCTTAATTCATTGTGCTGTGGTCACGCTTTGAAGTTGTTAAAAGCCATCGACGTGACAGGTTATCCTCGGAGAATTCACAGTTTTCCAGAGATGCGAGAAAAGCCCTACGTAGTATTTGATGTTGCAATTGGCTTTCACGCCGTTAGATCATTAGCTTTTCAGTGCTTTTGTAGGGTGGTATTAAAATAAACTGCGCACTGCAGTTGTCCAAATGATCAGCGTTGAATACTTGTGGAGCATTACATAAGTCACACAAAGGGGAATCAAATAAGTTAAAATCATGAAGGTGGTCAGACAAACAACCATGCCCCGTCAAAAGTCTAAAATTGACGATCGCATAAAGAGTTTAACGTAAAAATAAACTTAATAGTAAACATAAAAGCCTATGAAAACTTAAATATAACAAAATTTTTGATCTTGCATTTGCTTTATTGGCTGCAAAATCCTTGGCTTAATATTGTTCAAAGCTGTGAGAGCCACAAGAAAGAAAATCTGTTCCCAGTTTTATAAAATTGTTTAATTTGCGGTCTTTTTGAAACGATGACATCAGTTTTTTTTATTACTGACGATTTCTTGGACCATCGGTTTAGTACCAGTTGTTTAAAGAATTTTTGAATGACAGCAGTCCCCTTTTTTGCCAAAAGGATTGTCCTCCCATTGCCAGCTCACTGTAAGCTCACGACATCGACTTAAATAGAACTTAAGATGACATCATTATTATTAATAAGTACCTCTCCAGCTATGTGTGCTCATAATGATAGTAGTACACCCACACCCGTATGTACGTAGACTTAGAACGTTAACGCTGAGGTTGGTACTATAAAATAAAGAAATCATTTTGGTAGTGAGTGCATGAATGAGTGTGTCAATAGTGTTTTTATTATTAAGTGATGAGTGGAAAGGAGACAATAATTTTCCGTATAAATCATATAATTTTGATGTTTTCCTCCAAAAGCGTTTACACATACGCGGGAAAATATATTCGTATTTGAAAAAAAAATTGTTTACTGTTAACATTATAGCCTCCAGTGATAATTTTTGTTTTGTCGCTTTTTAGGTTCTTCTCTCGAATGACACCTCGGCATAGAGAAACACTGACTATAGATTGCAGAACTTCAAATTATATTGATTACAGAACTCCAAACTATGTTGATTACAGAACTTCAGTCTATGTTGATTTCAGAATTTCAAACTATATTGATTATAGAACTTGAAAATATATTGATTGCAGATCTTCAGACTATGTTGATTACAGAACTTCGATCTATATTGATTTCAGAACTTCAAATTATATTTATTACAGAACTTCAAACTATATTGTTTACAGAACATAAATCCATATTGATTTCAGAATTTGAAACTATATTGATTACAGAACTTCAAAACATATTGATTACAGATCTTCAGACTATATTGATTACAGAACTTCAGAATACATTGATTACAGAACTTCAGAATACATTGATTACAGAATTTCAAACTATGATGATTTCAGAACTTCAAACTATATCGATTTCAGAATTTGAAACTATATTGACTACAGAACTTCAAAACATATTGATTATAGATCTTCAAACTATATTGATTACAGAACTTCAGAATATATTGATTACAGAACTTCAAACCATGTTGATGACAGAAGTTCGATCTATATTGATTTCAGAATTTCAAACTATACTAATTACAGATCTTCAGACTATATTGATTACAGAAATTCCAACTATATTGATTATATATCTTCAAACTATGTTGATAACAGAAGTTCAATCTAAATTGATTTTAGAATTTCAAACTATATTAATTACAGATCTTCAAACTATATTGATTTCAGAACTTCAAACTATATCTATTTCAGAATTTGAAATTATAATGATTACAGAACTTCATTTATTTTTTGTTAACACATCATTTACTTCAACTTATATGTTTTCAATTGTTACTTTCGGCTGTATTTGGCAATAAAAATTTATTTTCTCATTCTTGTCTCAAAGTGACTTACCTAAGATATTACCTAATGAGTGTGTTTCCATATCATTTACGCTGTTTCGTAATCCGCAAGTATCGATCAGCACTCGGTCATGCGATTACATACTTTCAGTAGAAAATATTTCCGGCTCACGGAGTCTCATTCAGTTTGGAAAAGAGGTGCAAAGCAGTGACATATTTCCTAACAGGATGCGGTATCCTGAAATGATTTGAGATCTCATGAAACAAGTGGCGCTAAAACTGGTACAAGTTTTGAATTGTCTGGGCTTTGTTCACATCGATTCTGGAGCGGCTATACAAATGTTAACCCATCACAGAGCTGAATGCAACGACCACGTGACATGTCAAACTAATCACGGGCCACGTCGACAATTCCGGCGCCAACGGAGAAACGCAGCGCTACGCTCCGAAAGCAACGTGATCAAGGCCTAAGGCTGTTTTTCCTATTATCCAACTATTTGACGGTTTATGGGTTTGGCCTTCATTTTTACCGTAGGGTCGGTTAACTTGATTCATATTTGAAAACAATAATGTACAAATGAAACGTTGTGCGACCATATAGGACATGTTTCAATTTAATCGCGATTAAAAGAATTTAAGATGACTCTAAGGCTGCTTTTTCCGATTCTCTAACTGGTTAGCTTACTTTGGAGTTAGCACTGATTTTCTGCTCGTGCTTCATTCCCGTCGCAGATTCTTTAATGGTTTTCAACAGTACCGGCCATTTTATTCGTGATCCAAAATCATGGATACTTACAGTTGATTTCAGGACTGTAAGAATCAGCATAAACTATAGCGACCCATCGAAATCGAGTTATGAATATCTATAAGCACAACATAAGACGCTTACGTCTCATTCAATTAATATTTGATTGGTTCATTTGTCGATGTATAATTCCATATATTGTCTGAAAACCCTTGGATTGACATCTATTAATTTACCACTGCTGTTTATGAACGCTTTTCCTGAATTCATTTAATCTTTTCTATGATTTCGGACATTTCTAGAACTTTTCTCTTTATTTTCATTTGAAACCTGATTTTCACCAATACTTTCCTGAAAATTAATACAACTTGCCGTAAATCTGTTCTGTCCACCAGTAGCTTGTGGAGCAACGTTGTAAAAAGACACAAGGTGACACAAGCCTTTTATACCGGTCCTGAATATTTTACACCAAGCAATCGAAAAGGTATGACTTGACTTGTAGCTTTTATACCAATCGCAGAACTATGGGACGTCTACGACAACTAAGAAGTTGGAAATTTGGGCTATTCTTTTAAAGCCCATATCTTATACAAATATGGATGTATCGTTATGATTTTTTTTATGTTAATTTAGTAAGACCTTTATGAATATTTTAAGATAAAAAAAATTTCTTTTTGGATTGAAAAGTAAATTTAAAATAACAATATAAACAAAAATACTTTTCCCCCTGAAATTTTTGAGGTATTCACTTTGTAACACTTTTTCAAAAATTTAGTGAAAATCTTACCTTGAAATCTTGTGTGATGATTAAACACAGTTTATTTTATATAGTGAACCCATTTAAATCTTTGTTACACTTTTTTAAAAAAATTTTTAAAAAATTATAAATTTTACTTATCAGAAATCTGCATATTTTTGTCATACATTTTCACCATTTACCAAAAAAAAATCTTAAGGTTTAAAAATAAAAAATATAGGTCATATTGATACAACAGCACTTATTCTATCGACTTTTAAAATTGCAGAGATGTACTTGCAACAGGTTTTGCAGAAAGTGTACCATTACATGAAAAAATCATATTTTGAGAGAAACGCAAAAAACACTTTCTCATTATATGGGATTTAAATGTATGTTTACATTTTTAAGTTGCTAATAATTGTTGCTAGAGTGTCAAAAAGTACATAAATTATATATATTTGTAATCTGCAGAATCTGCTCTATTTTTTAAGCCAAAATTTCAAAAATAAATTTTTTGAAGGTATTTGACGTCCCAGTCTCCTTTGCTGACGTCCAACATTGCAAAGGAGACAGTCCCCAGACATTGCAAAGGTGGGGACATTGCAAAGGAGACAGTCCCCAGTCTCCTTTGCAATGTCCACTCGAGAGAAAATCTCGAGAGAAAGTCTCGAGATTAATCTCAGGGTGTTGTCCATTTGAGATCACTTACGCTCTCGAGACAGGTTCGTGAGAATCGAAGGTCACTGCAGTCTCGTAAATAAGAAACATTTCGTGTCGACTTGATAGTGAACTCGCAGTCAGTTGTGTGATTTGATCGCAGTTTGTTTTCTTTCCAAACGGATTCGCGTCAGGCCCCAGCTTTTATAATTGCCTATAAAATTGTGAAAAAGCGGAAAGTGAAAAAAAAAAGGCGTGTTGGGTAAGAAAATGGGAGCATAAAATATATAACACTAACGGCCCGTCCCGACTTTGTAAGGGTTGAGCAAAATATTATACCAATAAATTTGCAGTTGATAGCCAGTAAATTGTAAATCTTTTTTTATCTTAATAATAACCTAAATAATACATTAAATTAATTTTATGTTAGTTAATAATTAAAATAAATTTTTTAAAAGTAAAAGGCGTGCCGGAGAACGGCTAGGTTCGAACCGCTAGCGTCAGAACAGCGTCTGACGTCTTTATATATTAGTATAGCGTCTTTATATATTAGTATAGATAGCACTACGCTAAGGATCGTTGAAGACTTCGCCACAAAAAGCGGTAGAGGACAGTAGCGGAAACAATGGAGATTGTTAGGATTAAGCTCCTAACTTTCTTTCTACTGATCAGATATACATAATATATAGCCTATGTCCATCTGGAATAATGTGCCTTTCAAACAGTGAAAGAATTTTTCAAATAGGTACAGTGGTTCTGAAGATTACCCTCCACGTACAAAATCCCCTCTCTCTTTATATATTAGTATAGATAAAGGATATTCTGGACAACTCATAAACGGATTCGCGTCAGGCCCTAGCTTTTATAATTGCCTATAAAATTGTGAAAAAGCGGAAAGTGAAAAAAAAAGGCGTGTTGGGTAAGAAAATGGGAGCATAAAATATATAACACTAACGGCCCGTCCCGACTTTGTAAGGGTTGAGCAAAATATTATACCAATAAATTTGCAGTTGATAGCCAGTAAATTGTAAATCTTTTTTTATCTTAATAATAACCTAAATAATACATTAAATTAATTTTATGTTAGTTAATAATTAAAATAAATTTTTTAAAAGTAAAAGGCGTGCCGGAGAACGGCTAGGTTCGAACCGCTAGCGTCAGAACAGCGTCTGACGTCTTTATATATTAGTATAGCGTCTTTATATATTAGTATAGATAGCACTACGCTAAGGATCGTTGAAGACTTCGCCACAAAAAGCGGTAGAGGACAGTAGCGGAAACAATGGAGATTGTTAGGATTAAGCTCCTAACTTTCTTTCTACTGATCAGATATACATAATATATAGCCTATGTCCATCTGGAATAATGTGCCTTTCAAACAGTGAAAGAATTTTTCAAATAGGTACAGTGGTTCTGAAGATTACCCTCCACGTACAAAATCCCCTCTCTCTTTATATATTAGTATAGATAAAGGATATTCTGGACAACTCATAAACGGATTCGCGTCAGGCCCTAGCTTTTATAATTGCCTATAAAATTGTGAAAAAGCGGAAAGTGAAAAAAAAAGGCGTGTTGGGTAAGAAAATGGGAGCATAAAATATATAACATAAAGGATATTCTGGACAACTCATAACCGGGTGAGTTGGGTATTATTCCATACCCAATATGGGTGAATAATCCTGAGCTGTAGTGACAGTCTCGATCCAAACGACTAGCGACCCTATACAAAGTACGATCTGTGGGTTTCGAATCAGAGGAAGAAACATACTGACCAAGGGGGCAGCGCTAAATTTATAAATCAGTAGGGAAATCCTGAACAGTACATACCTTCGGGCTGGTGGACATTATATTGCGATGTAGATATAGCCGGGTGTTCTCTGCAATGGAATTTACACTGCTGGTCATTAGAATTGCAATACCATGAAGGAGGGATGACGCAAAAGTCAAATTCGCACGAAAGGAAGAAGATGCTGGGATATGCAAACGATTAGCATTTGAGCGCAATCGAACGACGCAGGAGGGAGAAACGGAATCTCAAACGGTCTATAAAAGGAAACATGCGCAGCGGGTTTCTCATTCGGAAATCGCATTTGAATGTTGTTTGTTTGTAAGAAGATCGTGTCGTGCCTCTCATAAGAAGGAGAAACGGCTATCGGCACGTGTCGGCATTCGATAGTGGTAGGATCGTGGCCTGTCGAGAGTACGGTTTATCGTTCCGCGATATTTCTACTCGCATTGGTCGGAATCCGACGACTGTCATTCGAATATGGAATCGATGGGTTCGGGATGGTCATACTGCAGGATCTCGACGGCCT
>OU015503.1:117653535-117743535 GCA_907164885.2 Dolomedes plantarius | reverse complement strand
GAGAAGAGTTGAAATGTGGATTTATCTGGGTTTACTGTCAATTCATTCTTAGCTGACCAACTTTCCCAAAACAGCAATGCTGATTGCAATATTTTTGAAATACCCTTAACCCTTGACTGGTAACACACTTATTTTGTTCGTTGCAAGTAATATGCATCTGTGAGACGTGCACATGACAAAAATTGATTTTAGAGCAACACGGATTTTTGACTTTTATATATTTGTATGCAGTTTGCCTCCTTTTTTGATAAGGACAATATCGGCACGTTTTTCTCTTGAGAGGTGCTACGCGTTTCTTCAGGTTCTCCAAGAATGAGTCGTGCTTTTTTTTAGGTCATCCGGAGGGTTTAGGAGGAACAAACGACGTCGCACTTGTTTTTTTCTAACAAACTGTTTGCTAAAGAATTTATAAAGTCAAAACGTGTCATTCTCATGATATCTGGCATAGATAATGCCAGAATTTACAAGACTAATCGCTATCATATTGTAAAATATTGTCAGGGGCCACCGTATCGACCTTCTATTCGGTGAATAGTATGCGATGGTTTTGTCTAAATTATCCACTCCTGATTTTGTTGAATTGTAAAAACTTATTATTTCTGGTTTATTACTGGATTGGTCGGTAAATTTTGAGTTATGCATAGAGGATATCAAATTGACGGCTTTATTTTGTTTCGGTACTTACGGCATAAGTGTTAAGTCTTTGGAAAAGTCAAATAAACTCGATCCTAATTTTCTTTTTTCGTTAGGTAGAAATTCAGGTGGCATTTCTCTCTTGTTGCTTCTCATATTACCAACGTATTCTTTTTTTTTATAATTCGTTCACTATTTCCGAAGAAGAAAACCAATTGTCGACAGTGACTTGGCAGCGCTTGGAGGGTGCAATTGGTTTCGTTAACCGAATAACACTTTGCCAAGGTTTAGAAAGTTTGGTTTCATCATTTGACAGTGTGAATCCATCACTGTTTTTTCCTAAGTAAATATATGCATTATACAAATAGGAAGTACGTGCATCTGTCAAGCATATTATTTTGAGTCCATACTTTGATGGTTTATTTGGCATGTAAACCCAGAAAGGACACCTCCTTGGAAAAACTCACCAACATTTCGTCAACACAGGCATGGTTCCCGACTTCAGATAAATTCTGACAGCTTTTTACGAACTTTGAAAATAAAAATGAAATCGCTGTTCCAGGATCACTTTTCAATCGTTCCTTTCCTCTTTGTGGCATCGTCAACGTCAGAAATAGAGTTTGACGTCTTTTCAAAGACACGACACCATGAAAAATAGATCTCCCGAGCGGCTTCGTTGAAAATAATGATGCAAGATCCTCTCTTCCTGATTTGAAAATAGCGCAAAATCTCACGAGTCCAATCAGACTTTCAATTTCAATGATATCAGTGTCTTTGTAGTTCGCCGAGTTTTGTTTTTCGGATTTTCCCGCATTGATTTCACTCTTTGGTTAGAGCTAATTACTAGTTGTGTAATCATCTCATGGTCAAACAAAAGGCGCAAAATGTTTTAGTGGTTTTGCATTTGGTCATAAAGTAAGTAATTTTATCATCCTAATATTTTTGGCTGGTGTCTATGTAATCCTAGGCTCGGCCGAACACCAAGTGAAGCAGTTCTTTTTACATAATAGGTATAGTTTAGAATAGTAGTCAAGCACGAGCCGAAAATTAGTGCTAACTCCAAAATCAGTTAACAAGTGAGAGAATCGGAAAAACAGCCTTAAAGACATCTTAAATTTTTCTAATCTCGATTTGTTGTTGTTGCTTATACCCCTTGACCGACAGTAGACATCAGATCAAGTCCCGAAGGCTATGGGGGATGAAGGTACGGCTCCTGTTTTGAATTAGCACCACAAGTGTCGGAGTCCGACTTGGCTAAAGGACCGATCCCGTAATTTTGAACCGAGTCAAGTGACGAGACCGGAACACTTGACCCCGCACCTCCAGGGGTAAATTTGAGAACTTTGCAGACATTGTAGCCACACCCTATTTTACGTGTCCCGGCCACCATTAGTGAACACGGCGGTAGATTTGCAGTGACGAGCAACGGACCAGGGACGTTCAGATCTCTGGCCCGCTGCTCTTGCCAACTTGGCTACTGCACCCTTTAATCCCTATTTAATTGAAACTTGTCCTATTCGGTAGCAAATTGTTCCCTATGTACCTTATTTGTTTCAAATATGAATCAAGTTTATCAACCTTACGGCTAAAATCAGGGCCAAACCCATAAACCGCCAAATAGTCCTTATGATAACAGCCTTAGGCCTTCTTCACGTTGCTTCTGTAACGTAGCGCTGTGTTTTTCCGTTGGCGCCGGAATTGTTCGCGTGACCTGTGATTGGTTTGACATGTCAAGTGGTCATCGCATTGAGCTCTGCGATGGATTAAAATTTTTACACCTGACGCTAGGCACCGCTCCGGAATCAATATGCAGAAATCCTAGACGATACAAATATTGTACAAGTTTTAGTGAGACTTGTTTAACTAAATCTCAAATCATTTCATGGTACCGTATTCTGTTAGGAAATGTGTCACTATTTTGAACTACTTTTCCAAACTGAATGAGACCCTGTGAGCCGGACATGTTTTCTTCTGAAAGTATGTAATCGCATGACCGAGTGCCGATCGATACTTGCGGAATACGAAAAGAGCGTAAATGATATGGAAACACATTCATTAGGTAATATCTTAGGTAAGTCACTTTGAGACAAGAATGAGAAAATAAAAATTTATTGCCAAATACAGCCGAAAGTAACAATTGAAAACATATAAGTTGAAATAAATGATGTGTAAACAAAAAATAAATTGAAGTTTTATAATCAACATAGTTTGAAGTTCTGTAATCAACATAGTTTCAAGATCTGTAATCAATATAGTTTGGAGTTCTATAATCAATATGGGTTGGAGTTCTGTATTCGACATAGTTTGAAGATCTGTAATCAATATAGTTTGGAGTTCTATAATCAATATAGATTGGAGATCTGTATTCGACATAGTTTCAAGATCTGTAATCAATATAGTTTGGAGTTCTATAATCAATATGGGTTGGAGTTCTGTATTCGACATAGTTTCAAGATCTGTAATCAATATAGTTTGGAGTTCTATAATCAATATGGATTGGAGTTCTGTATTCGACATAGTTTCAAGATCTGTAATCAATATAGTTTGGAGTTCTATAATCAATATGGATTGGAGTTCTGTATTCGACATAGTTTCAAGATCTGTAATCAATATAGTTTGGAGTTCTATAATCAATATGGATTGGAGTTCTGTATTCGACATAGTTTGAAGATCTGTAATCAATATAGTTTGGAGTTCTATAATCAATATAGATTGTAGATCTGTATTCGACATAGTTTCAAGATCTGTAATCAATATAGTTTGGAGTTCTAGTAAGTCAATATGAGGTTGGAGTTCTGTATTACGACATAGTTTGAAGATCGTAATCAATAGAGGTTTGGAGTTCTAATAATCAATATAGATTGGAGATCTGTATCGACCATAGTTTTCAGATCTGTAATCAATATAGTTTGGATTTCTATATCGAATAGGTTTGGAGTTTCGGGATTCGACATGTTTGAAGATCTGTAATCAAGAGTTTGGAGTTTTTCTGTACTCAATATGGATTGGGTTCTGTATAAAGACATAGTTTGAAGATCTGTAAGCAATATATTTTGGATTTCTATAATCAATATGGATTGGAGTTCGGTATTCGACATAGTTCATCAAGATCTGTATCAATAATAGTTTGAGTTCTAATAATCAATATAGATTGGAGATCTGTCTTCGACATATTTTTCAAGATCTTAATCAATATAGTTTTGGAGGTCTATAATCAATATGGTTAGTTCATGTATTCGACATAGTTGAAGATCTGTAATCAATATAGTTTGGAGTTCTATAATCAATATGGATTGGAGTTCTGTATTCGACATAGTTTCAAGATCTGTAATCAATATAGTTTGGAGTTCTATAATCAATATGGATTGGAGTTCTGTATTCGACATAGTTTCAAGATCTGTAATCAATATAGTTTGGAGTTCTATAATCAATATGGATTGGAGTTCTGTATTCGACATAGTTTCAAGATCTGTAATCAATATAGTTAGGAGTTCTATAATCAATATGGGTTGGAGTTCTGTATTCGACATAGTTTCAAGATCTGTAATCAATATAGTTTGGAGTTCTATAATCAATATGGATTGGAGTTCTGTATTCGACATAGTTTCAAGATCTGTAATCAATATAGTTTGGAGTTCTATAATCAATATGGGTTGGAGTTCTGTATTCGACATAGTTTGAAGATCTGTAATCAATATAGTTTGGAGTTCTATAATCAATATAGATTGGAGTTCTATATTCGACATAGTTTCAAGATCTGCAATCAATATAGTTTGGAGTTCTATAATCAATATGGATTGGATTTCTGTATTCGACATAGTTTCAAGATCTGTAATCAATATAGTTTGGAGTTCTGTAATCAATATAGTTTGGAGTTCTGTAATCAATGTGGATTGGAGTTCTGTATTCGACATAGTTTCAAGATCTGTAATCAATATAGTTTGGAGTTCTATAATCAATATAGTTTGGAGTTCTGTAATCAATGTGGATTGGAGTTCTGTATTCGACATAGTTTCAAGATCTGTAATCAATATAGTTTGGAGTTCTGTAATCAATATGGATTGGAGTTCTGTATTCGACATAGTTTCAAGATCTGTAATCAATATAGTTTGGAGTTCTGTAATCAATATAGTTTGGAGTTCTGTAATCAATGTGGATTGGAGTTCTGTATTCGACATAGTTTCAAGATCTGTATTCAATATAGTTTGGAGTTCTGTAATCAATATAGTTTGGAGTTCTGTAATCAATATGGATTGGAGTTCTGTATTCGACATAGTTTCAAGATCTGTAATCAATATAGTTTGGAGTTCTATAATCAATATGGGTTGGAGTTCTGTATTCGACATAGTTTGAAGATCTGTAATCAATATAGTTTGGAGTTCTATAATCAATATAGATTGGAGTTCTATATTCGACATAGTTTCAAGATCTGCAATCAATATAGTTTGGAGTTCTATAATCAATATGGATTGGAGTTCTGTATTCGACATAGTTTCAAGATCTGTAATCAATATAGTTTGGAGTTCTGTAATCAATATAGTTTGGAGTTCTGTAATCAATGTGGATTGGAGTTCTGTATTCGACATAGTTTGAAGATCTGTAATCAATATAGTTTGGAGTTCTGTAATCAATATGGATTGGAGTTCTATAATCAATATGGATTGGAGTTCTGTATTCGACATAGTTTGAAGATCTGTAATCAATATAGTTTGGAGTTCTGTAATCAATATGGATTGGAGTTCTGTAATCAAAATGGATTGAAGTTCTATAATGAACATAGTTTGGAGTTCTGTAATCAATGTAATTTGAAGTTCTGCAATCTATAGTCAGTGTTTCTCTATGCCGAGGAGTCATTCGAGAGAAGAACCTAAAAAGCGACAAAAAAAATATCACTGCAGGCTATAATGTGAAAAGCAATTTATTTTTTTTTTTCAAATACGAATATATTTTCCCGCGTCTGTGTAAACGCTTTTGGAAGAAAGCACCAAAATTATGAGTTTTATACGGAAAATTTATTGTTTCCTTCTCACTCATCACATTATAGAAATTTTTAAAAAAAACTATTGACACAGACATTTGTGTACACATTTTCAAAATGATTACTTTGACTGTACCAACCCCAACGTTCTAGATTTACGTACATACGGGTGTGGGCCTACTACTATCATTATGCCCACACATAGCTGGAGAGGTACTTATTAATAACAATCATGTCATAAGTACTGTTTAACTCGATTATGACCTTGCAGTGGGCTGGCAATGAGAGGACAATCCTTTTGGCAAAACAGGGGACTGCTGTCATTCAAAAATTCGTTAAGCGACTGGTTTTCAACCGATGGTCCACGAAATCAGCAGCCATAAAAAAATGATGTCATCGCTTCAAAAATACCGCAAATTAAACAATTTTATAAAATTGGGAACAGATTTTCATTGTTGTGACTCGCACAGCTTTGAGAAATATTAAGCCAAGGATTTTGCAGCCAGTAAAGCAAATGCAAGATCAAAAACTTTGCAATTTTAATCTTTCGTAGGCTTTTACGTTTACTATTTTATTTTTACGTTTACTGTTTTATGTTTACTAGTTTATTTTAACGTTAAATTCGTCATGCGATCAACAAATTTTAGACATTTAACGGGGTATGATTGTTTGTCAGACCTCCTTCAGGATTTTAATTCATGCCCCTTTGTGTGATTTTTTTAAAATGGTCAACAAATTTTTAGCGGTAATCATTTGGACAAGTGCAGTGCGATCGCTAATTTCATCGTACAAAAATTTGTCGTACGTCATTGTACAAAAGCACTGAAAAGCTAATGGTCCAATGGCGGGAAAGCCAATTGCAACAAAAAATGCTATAAACGGCTTTTCTCGCAACTCTGGAAAGCTGAATTCTACGAGGAAAACCTGCCAGGTTGATGGTTATTAACGACTTCAAAGCGTGACCACTGCACAATGAATTAGGCCTGCACAAAAAGCCGTGACAGTTTGGTATTCGTGAACGGGCGTAAGATATATGAATTTGATACGATTTACTTACATAATTATTTTTATTCGGCCGTAACCGTCGGAACTTCTTTTTGAACCAGCCTTTGATTCTATTTTTAAAGCTTTCTTGCCCACGGCCTCCTTTTCTCAAAATACCATCTACAGAAGTCCTAGGGGAACCATTTCCGACGCAGTTAGAATCATATACAGACGGTATAAAAGCTGTGTTCACAAAATCGCCACAGGCCATTGGCTCTTGGGCGGCAGCAGTAGTGTTCTTTTCATTGTCCACAGACTTTTGGGTAGTTTCAAGTGGTTCTCCCCACACTGGAACTGGCGGAAGGAAGTCGCCAGTACCCAGGTTTACAGCAGCACCTCGCAGGAATGGATGTCCGGCAGCTTCTCTGGCAGTGGGCCTCTCGCCGGGAACTATTCTTAACAGAGACAACAGGAAGTGCAGGGCATCAACCACCTCTGCTCGAGAAAATCTGACGCATGGCATAGCCTTCCGCATCAGTACGTACAGGCTTGATTCCTGAAAAGAAAGCAAAGCAGAGTTAGAGCCGACATAGGTGGGAAGTCAAAAATAGGCTTTAAATAGTCCTAAACTTTAAGAGAACTTTGGCTTATTTTTCAGGCCTAATTGTCAGCAAATCGTGAACTCTTTCATCTTAGTCAAAGTCCAATTGCTTAGTCACGAAAGAAATTTTACTTTGTCGAGAAACATTTTTGTTAACTACTTGTTTAACTGCCCAAACAAAGAGATTAAACTTGGTAACTAAAACTTGGCAACTACGATATCAATCAAAATTTTTATTACGCTCCATCGAAAAATTCTTATGTTATGAGACTGTTAGTGTATAGTGTACTTCCCAAAATTGCCCAAAATAGCTTATAAGATGTTCAGAGTGAAGTTTTACACGATGAATCAGCATCGATATGATGGCGCTAATATGACTTGGAGAGTTCGGTTAACGAGATGCATTAAAGAAGCTATTGGAGGTGATAAGTAACCAATTCCTAAAGTCATTAGTTCAAAATTGCTATTTTTAGGTAGACAATGGGTGCAAGAGTGCCTAACAGAGGTATTGATTTGTGTGGGGATATGGGAATTATGGAAAACAAGGTGAACGCCCGACAGCCAGACAGTAAACTTTAGAACTCTTGCCTCGACAGTTACAAAGAACGTGCGAAGCATATTGATGCAGAAGCCAAATTTTACAAGAAACGGTCAAGTAGTAGCTTTACATAATGGTATATTTTGTCTAAAAGTGTCTTTTTAGGATTAAGGAAACGTGTTATATAAACAGAAATTTTATGGAAGACTTTAGAAATATCACAAGAACGTAAAAAGGATTTCGGTTCCAAATTCGTCCATGAAAATAAGGCACTAGGCACAACCTTCTTAAAGAACTCACCTCCAAAGCTTTCATTAGCACCGGTCTCGTTTGACCGTCCCACGTCCATCCGGGACTGTCTTCCATATAGATTTGGGGCCAATGCCCCGTTAAGACGTTCAAAGCCATGAGGCCATATGTCCACATATCAAATGGCACGCCTTCGACACCACCAGAACCAATTGGGTGCCAGCATTCTGGAGGACGAAACTGGAGAGGAGCACATAGGCTGAAAAGGAAACAGAGGCTGTCAAATAATTTTATGAAAAATATTATAGATTTGTATCCGGTATTTTGTTGATTACTCAAGCGTAATTTATTAGAGTAATATTTTCACAAACTGGAACAGTAGTGACCTTCCTCTGTAACATTTGCTGAGTTTAAGGGCCTGTTCACCTAGGAATCCGTTGCGTTGCGTTAAGGAAAAGATGACGTTGAGACGAAAATAAACCAATCATATGCGCTAAAAATTTCATTGCTAATCGTTTGGAGGCATATGATTGGTTTATTTTCGTCTCAACGTCATCTTTTCCTTAACGCAACGCAACGCAACGGACTCCTATGTGAACAGGCCCTAACTCGGGCATGAGTTTTTCAAAACTTTTGCGTTCTCACTCTCTTGTTTACTATTCACAAAGTGTGGAGGTTTGTTTTTAAATGCACGGTTCTTTTTCATTACATCTGACTGTCCACTATTAACCAATGGTTTTCGATGAAAGCGAATTTGACGTCAGAGGTCTTTCTTTTACTATAGTCAGGACTAGCAGGTAGCAATTATCTTCATATACTCTTCTTGAATTTTAAGCTAAAATGAACTATCTTTAGTGACTAAACAGTGCTTCACACACGATTCCAGGAGAGGAAAGCGTATCATGGAATGTTACGTTCTATCTGTGATGATTTGTCTCAACCCCACGTATGTCGGTAGTTAACGCAAATACGCGAACCCTTTCATTTGCATCATCTACGCAGCAGACATTGTGAAATAGGCCCTTATCGGAATCGTTAAATGTTTTTCGCACAAAACTTAAAATTCCTCGAATTGAACATAGATTTTTTTTAAAGCATAACTGTAGAGAATAGTTCCCTTTATTCCTTAAAAAACTACTTTTACCCGCCATTTTTGAAAACGAATATCTCAAAATCTATTTGTCCCACATTGTCGTGGGATGTCCCATATTGTCTGGGACGAGTTATTTTTTCCCCTCAAAACTTAAAGTCATTCTTATTGAACATAGTTTTTTTAGAAGCATAACTGTAGAGAATAGATCTCTTCATTCCTTAAACTACTACCACTTCCTGCCAATTTTAAAATACGAATATCTCAAAATCTATTTGTCCCACAACGTCGAGGGGTGTCTCATACTGTCTGGGATAAATAGATACTGGCACGTTCAATTTTCAAATTGGGGAGGCAAAATCCTCTTCGTAAGATTGAAGATACATTATTTTATTCTGTAATACTTTTAAAATGACTTGTGTTCAACTAGAGGAATATTAATATTTGTGGCCAAATTTTAACGTTTTTTGGAGAGTCCGTCATTTATTTATATTTTTCAGGGACAGTACAAAACTGCTTATCAGCTGTTGTGTCATACGTCATTCTAAATGCTATGTTGGCAAGAACGTCCCTGTTAGGAAGTTTGAGTAGACATCATGCGGGACATGAATGATAGATGCAGATAATGGATGCCAGATATTCACCCAGGAGAATTATTTATGTGCATCCAACAGTTACTGATATGTTACTCCAGCAAACCACTTCGGATTCTGATAACCGAAAACCTTGCTGAAATTCCCGTCAATTCATGATTTCTCCGGAAATGGAAAAATGAATGAAGAACATGCATTGACCTCTCATAAACCAGAATGGTATAAAGCAATGCTGCAGACGTCGTTAGACGATTTGGGAAAAAAATAATTTTAATTGTAAAACTTTCATTTAAGAATGTGGAGGTGAAGCCTCCGTCTAACAGAAAAAAAGGTTGGCAAAATTAAGTACGATTAATAAATCCGAACCTGCTTATCTTCCTCTCCGTGATACTGAGCCCCGAAAAATCGCAAATGACGGCCGAATCACTGGCCGTTATTAAGACGTTGTCCGACTTCATATCCATGTGAGCGAATCCCGCGGTGTGCAGGTAGTCGAGGCCACTGAGCGTATCTAGGAGCCACCTGCGGACGCGGTCCAGACCTCGGACGTCGGCGAGAAATTCCATCCCGTGCACCATTTCGCAAAGTGCTGTTGGATGGCGGGGCGAAACGAACAGTTTTAGTTCCATGTCGGGCACTGACATGACGTCCAAGACCGGAAGCACGTTTGGATGGTGGAGGCAGGGCCAGATCAAGTCTTCGATCTCCCTGTAGCTTTCCTTCGTGATGACCTTGATGGCAACTTGAATTTTCCGAGGCGAGATAGCAGAGAGGACTTCTCCGAACGAGCCTTTGCTCAGTGGTTTGACATCTTTGTAGTTATGGCTTCCCAAGAACTTAACGACTGTACCTTGGTCTACTCGTTGACAGAACATATTTTTTGTTGTTGTTTAAAGTTTATTTATTTTTTCACAAAACTAAGTTGAATGGGCCGAAAGATATTGCACAAAGTTATGAGTTTTTAAATGATTTTGGTTTAAGTTCTTTAAAGTTTTAAGTTATTAAGTCCAAATAAAGGATCGAAAATTTCACAGACAAAGTATGTTTTGATGAATATTTCGTTTTATAAAAAAACAATCAAGTATATCACAATAAGTTAATCGCACTCGTAAATAAATATCGCTTTTAGTAGCAGAGTCACAAACCGCTTTGATAGCTTTTTATGAAATGCGAGTTCCAATTTGTTTTACGCGTTTACATTGTTTCTTTTGAGCATTGTTGGTAAAGAGCAGCATTTGTTTCATTGTTGTGCTCACTCCAACACCAGATGAATTTAAGGTACCTCTGTCGGAAACCTCATATTGTTGACCATTGTACATTCGACAGACAATACACGATATCAATACAACTGTGGGGTTATCATAAAGGGGAGGAATACGTAATTTGGAGACATGACAACTAAGTGATCTCCCACGTTTTTGTGGGTAGGAGGTGCTTAGTTAGTAATAAAAACGCGTCAAAGTTGCCGGAGACATTAAATATTTAAGCGTGAGAAGTGAAATTCATGATTTAGTAGGTTTTATTAAAGGGCTGATATTGAAAATTCTAAAAGCTGCTCTTGATGTACCAGGACTGTTGTTTTTACAGACTTGTCTATCTACGTAGGTTTCTGGAAAGAGAACCTACTTAAAATTTTCCAGCAAGCTTAGATGGTTCCTCGTATTCCTCTGCCAGCTGTTTTTTAAAACATAAAATATTGTAAACTGGCGTACCCCAAGGAACTGATACCAGGAGCACGCTCTTTGACATATATATACATAACCTTGTCCTAATTCTGAGATCAATCATTGGTCTTTTGTATACCATTGACTTGATCTTGAAACCCCAAACTTGATTCCCCAAAGCATAATGCCGACTAATTCCCCGAATGTACTCTATACCAAGCATTATAAATACATGAAAATTGGTACAATGTCAACAAAATGAATTTCATTAAAATAAAACTGTTTATCAGTCATCTTCTGTGACCCATCTACTTTTTCATCCACATCTACTTTATGGAGGGCTCCCCTGCCCCAAACAGATGGCGCATTTTATTTGGGCGTGTCTTTTGACAGAAAGCAAACGTGGAGGTTGTATGCCTAGAACACTGTCAATCGAGCCGGCTTGAAATGATTTGCTAGTCCCGATCCTGGTTTTGCCGTCATTTCGACGCGAGAGTAATCTTAAATCTCAACTCTTTTACGTGCAAAATATCCTGTTCCTGGACGGCAATCTCATTTTGAATTTCGGTGCCTAATCATGCCACGTAACTCATCCCATATCAACGGATATGACGTTCTTACCGAACTCATCCAACCGCCATCAATGTAAGTCTATTCAAATATCTAATATATAAAAATGAATGTTTGTATCTCTGTAATTGTATAGAAATCCACAGTTTAGGAGCAACGATCGTGAAATTTTACATACAGGCGTCTTTAAAAACAGCCGAGGGTCTGAAGAACTTCAAAAATCGAAATTAATTACCGTTGATTTTTAATTAATAAAAAACCAACAATTTGTAAGCTGTTACACTTTGTGGAATCACCGCTCTGAATATGGCGTCCACGTTAGGGTTAGCTAGCAAACAGCGAGCGAAAAGATAAAAATAAATAAAATCAAAAAGTTTCAAGTTATATATTAAACCAGAATAATAAATGAAAATAAAAATCTTTCAAGTCAGATTTTATACTCTAAAATAAATCGGATCCAACGGCATATTGACACTCTCACACGCGATGGAAAATTCGAATCAACCACGCTAAGTGTCACGATCTTTTTTAATCGCTACTGCAATCCTCCCAGCTTATGTCTTTGTGTCTATTGAAGAGTTAAAGACTAATCTTCTATCCTGCTAACTTATTTCTCACTTAAAACTCCTCTTACTCCATAAATGTATGTATATTCACCAACCCATAGCAACTTTCCAAAAAACTCATTGCGTATATTTTTTACTTTACTCACCAATTCTGTGTATAATCTTGGCGTAGTCGTTAAAACGCTTCATTTGGTACCGCGTAAGTCTCGGGTTCGAATATGGGATCGTGCAGATTTTGCTAAACCTATATTTTTAGCTTTTTTATGAAGGCTTTTTTATTTCAGCTTTATTATTTTTTTAATTATTATCTTTATTTTATTTTATTATTTTTTAAATTATTATTTTTATTTTATTTTATTATTTTTTTAAATTTTTTTTTCAGCTTTTTTATGATGAAAGACCGAATATAGCTGAAATCTGAGGAGTTTATTATACATTTATATATTTTTAATTGGTTTTCATATTATTAATGTGTATAACATTTCGTATGCTTTTTTTTCTATGTTATTTATACTGTGTTTAGTTTTTAATGGATTTTGGTAGGTTTATTATAAATAGATGGCGCCACTATTTTAAACTTTTAGTATTCCATAAACCAGGTGTTCCTGAACGAACGGTACATTCAAATTAAATACAATGTCAGTGTATGCAATTAATGCCAATATATATATATATATATATATATATATATATATATATATATATATATATATATAATAAATACGACGATCAATGTATACGATTGATGTAAAAAAAACAAAAAAAATATATTAATAAAAAAATCGTAAGGGATATTTTTATAGACAAAATAATGTAGAAGAAAGTATTCAAATTAAATCTCATAGGACATACTAAAGAATATAGTACAGTTAATGTAGTACAGTTTGAGGAACATATCTTTTACATTATTTTAATATTTTTTTGAATAATGTCCAATCGTCTGCCGCATTAGCAAGAAAAAAATGTATTTTTTTGCCTATTTCATGTGAAGATAAATTTATTTAAAGTAACAGAAAAAGGAATCACGTGATCAGCGTTTAATAAATTAACCTTTTACATGCCAATGTTCCTTTTTTGGAACACCATGTTTAATATTTTTTTTTAAAATAAAGTGTGATATCTGTCAGTTTGAAAAAATTAACGTATATTATAGAAGGCATAACTGATTTTTTGACTTTTTTTTTTCAAATATGAATATTTTAGCGTAGAAAAATTTCTAAAAATCAGCTTTTTTCACAATTTTCACAGTACGTAAGAAAAAAAATTCTATAAAATTCCTAAAAATTCAAATCCACCCAAAAATTTCCCCATCGTACTTGCAAAGGACAAGTTTAACGAGTTAATAAAATAAATTAAAATAATAACAAGAAATATTTCCTCAAGACTGCGTAAAAATGCAATGTTCCAAAAAAGGAACATTGGCATGTAACGATATACAAAAGCAGTGATATCACACGTGATCAGTGATTCTGCCGTCTGATTACTTAGAAAATTCAGCCGAACTTACAAAGCTGTATGCCCTACAAAAAGGAGACTCTTTAGACGTCGACGCAAATGACATTCGGCAGTTTCTTGGATTACTGTTGTTTAGTGGCTACCACTCAGTACCTGATGAAAATACATATTGGAGCTCTCAGGAAGATTTGCATATCCTAATTGTTAACAATACAATGCCCAGAAATAAATTTCGGATGTTAAAATTATTTCCACATTGTTGATAATAGTAAATTGGAACCAGGCGATAAATTAGGAAAAATTTCTCCCTTTTATAAAGAGGTGGGAAAAAATTTTCGTCAATTTGGATTTTTTCATGAAAATATGAGTATCGATGAATCCATGGTTCCGTGTTATGGACATCGTTCGGCTAAGGTATTCATACGTGGAAAGCCAATTCGCTTTGGTTTCAAAGTTTGGATGATCTGCTCAGCAAATGGTTATCCTTATGCTATGTCTATCTACGGTGGAAAAAGTTCGAAAAATGAAAATTTGCCACTTGGATCAAAAGTTGTCTCCGAACTATTATCTTTTATTGACAATCCAGAGAAACGCAAAATATTTTTCGATAACTTTTTTTACATCGTACAGTCTGCTGACAGATTTATCTAACAAAGGCTTTAAGGCAATCGGCACAGTGCGAGATTCCAGAACGGGACAATGTTCTCTTAAAACAGCAAAAGAAATATCGAAATTTCAACGTGGAGAGTTTGATTACCGATGCGATGGAGAAGTTTATATGTGCTATTGGAACGATAGTTTTGTTGTAACTATTACATCAAATTTTATCACTCACGAACCATTAGGAAGAGCAAAAAGATATGTCCGAGCTAAAATAAAAGTTGATTTTCCTTAACCTTACATTATAAAATTATATAATAAAGGAATGAGGGGAGTACACCTGTTGGACCGACTTCCTGGAAGTTATCGACCAAAGTTACGCAGCAAAATATGGTACTTTATTCCTTGATCATAGTGTGGCATGTAAAAGGTTAAATTTTAAAAATTAATCTTTAAAAATTCACCAAAAATCATAAAATGGAGGTAAAGATTCGAAAAAGATTTCATATTAAAGAAATTTTTATGATCTTTTTCGTGATATAAATTTTATAACCCTCAAATTATTATTATTTTAAATGCAAACTTAAAAAAAGTTACTAAAACAACTCAAAAATTTAATTTTTAAAAAATCTAAGAAGAATTTTTCAAAAATCTTTCTTAGTGCACTCCTACACTAAAAGAAGAATCGCCATGCAAATTTTCAGCCCTTTTATTTCCCGCGGTTTGGTCTGTACGTTGTATGTCAGTCAGTCAATCAGTCAGTCAGTCAGTTAGTTACGGAACTGTTTTATATATATATATATATATTATTATTACTATCTTTATATCGTAACGTTAACTTCATGCGCACGCATTATTTTCCTATGCTTTTTTTTATCTTTATAATAGCGTAATTTTCATATGATTTTAAACAACAATAATTTTTAACTGGCATTCAATTCGATGTTAAAACTTTATATTTACACCCTATTTAAAAGAAGTAGGGTGTAAATTTTTCAAAGAGAATGTTTCAACACCCAACTCCAAAGAAGTAGGGTGTAAATTGTAGGGTAGAAAGTTGGTAAAATCAAAATTTTGTGCAATGTATTTAATTTCTCGATTAAAAGTAGTTTTTTTCTAAAAATGAATTTATTTCGCTAGAAACGCTAAATATTTTATGCACGCGTTATATTATTATTACTATCTTTATATCATAAAGTTAACTTCATACGCGAGCATTATTTTCATATGCTTTTTTTATTATTATCTTTATAACAGCTTTATTTTCATATGCTTTTAAACAACTATCGTTTTTATTCATATCATGTTGGTTTTTTATTAATTAAAAATTAAGGGTAATTCATTTCGATTCCGGAAGTTCTTATTATCTTTATTTTCATATGCTTTTTCATTTACGAATTATTCAAATGTTGGTTAAAAAACTTATGTAATTCATACATTTGCGTGAGTTTAATTATTGTAATTAATAAATTTATATTTCTGGAGAGGATGTTTCAGGTTTTATGGTACTATGATGAAAGGCTGAATCTACCAAAATTCTGAGGAGTTTATTATGGAGAGAAAAGGAGTTTAATATGGAGAGGAGTTGAATGGTTTGCAGCCCTCAATCAAACACTTCATTTTTTAAGAGGCAACGCTACGGTCATATCATGGTTCTATTTGAAATTTCAGCTAAACCTGTAATTTCAGCTTCTTTTTTTGCCCAAATGATAAAAGGCTAAATCTAGCTGAATTCTGAGGAGTTTATTATAATTTTATATATTTTTTATTGGGTTTTCATTTTATTCATGTGTATAAGATTTCACGTTTTTTTCTATGTTATTTATAACGTGTTTAGTTTTAAATTAATTTTGGTTAGCAAACATTAGACAATTTGACATTTTTACTTTTCGGATTTTAGTGCTTCAATGATGAAAGGCTGAAATTCCTGAATTCTGAGATGTGTAAAACATTTCACATATACTATTTCTATGTTATTTATACTGTGTTGATTTTGGTTAACAAATATTGTTAAAATCCCGGGCAATGCCGGGTACTTCAGCTAGTCCTTCATAAAATTCGCCATCACGCCTTGGCATGTATTCGATTTCATGTATCAGAGATCTCGATTTCATCTTTGCTCTTTCGCTCTCTATATGTCTACCTGTCTATCTAAGTTTCCAATCGGGGATCTCGAATTCATCTTTGCTCTTTCTCCGTATCTTTCTTTCTATATACGTCTATCTGCCTATCGATATTTCTACCTGTCTCTCTGTATATTAATCTCTTTCTCTTTTATCCATTTATATACTTGTCTTTGAAAAATATTTTTAAAAAGAATATGAGGCGATGAAAAGGTAAATACAAAGGCGTTGGAAATAATTATAAAAATCGTGACTGTAAATCAGTCGAGATTAATTGAGGAAAATAATATGCTACTTTATTACAACCGAGGAATAAAAAATATTAAACCCTCCCTTTATGGTAATGTACCTGCAACTTACTTTGACGAAATGATCACAATTTTATAATGTTTCAGACTTGCCTTACTGTGACTTTACGCTCTTAAATTCCTTACATTATAAATAAGTATAGAATTTTCATTCATTTAACGGGAAATGTTTAGTGGTTCTTATTCAAACCCGGTTAATATCCGGATACCCGGTTCTGGAAAAACTTGGTAACGGAAAGCAGGTTCAGAATTTTTAGTCTGGTTCTACAATCCCTAGGTAAGAGGCTCGGCCAGAAGCTACCTCACTTACGGTTGCTAGGAATTGAAAGTGTTATATATATATATATATATATATATATATATATATATATATATATATATATATATATATATATATATATATGACCAGCACGTTCTCCAGATCTCTAATCCACTGAAAACATTTTGTCATGGGTTGCTGAGAGACTGGGTCGCCACCTCTCTCCAACATAGGCGTAGCGTCGGGGAGGCATAGGGGTACGTCCCCCCCCCCCCAAATTAACTTGAAATAAATTTAAACGTTAATAGAAGCCCCTCAGTTAGGTTAAAATCGGAAAATTGTAGAAATCTTTTTAGAAAATTGTTTTTTTCCCGCTTTTTCAAAGATATATTTTTTAACCGTCTAAACGGCTCCACTGCAGGTGCAATTAATACATTTATTTCAAATTTCCTGTTTATAAACCTTTAAATACGTGAAGTTGTTAAAGATAAATTTTGATTCTTCATTTTAATGTATCGGTTATAATAAGAAATTAAATGCGAATACTTCAGCATATAATGGACAGCTTTTACGTAGAGTGCTATAGCGAAACGATATTAGCGAAACGCTACAATTTCCTTGTGTTTAGAAAACGGATTTTTTTTTCTTGTACATTTACTTTCGCAGATATCTCTTACTTTCTCATTGGATGGCTAATGACCAGTTATGCAAAAATATCGTTATGCTTTAAAAACTTAACAAGGCACCAGATACAGATGCTTTTGCAACGATGCTTCAGTGATCCAGTAATCAGCCCTTGGCTTATTTAATTAAGTTTATTTCACTCCTATATACATATCTACAAGTTTTAATAAACTGAGGGTGTTAATTATTAGGCAACCCCAATCCTTACAGAACTAAACTGAGAGTGTTAATTATTAGGCAACCCCAATCCTTACAGAACTAAACTGAGGGTGTTAATTATTAGGCAACCCCAATCCTTACAGAACTAAACTGAGAGTGTTAATTATTAGGCAACCCCAATCCTTACAGAACTAAACTGAGAGTGTTAATTATTAGGCAACCCCAATCCTTACAGAACTAAACTGAGGGTGTTAATTATTAGGCAACCCCAATCCTTACAGAACTAAACTGAGAGTGTTAATTATTAGGCAACCCCAATCCTTACAGAACTAAACTGAGAGTGTTAATTATTAGGCAACCCCAATCCTTACAGAACTAAACTGAGAGTGTTAATTATTAGGCAACCCCAATCCTTACAGAACTAAACTGAGGGTGTTAATTATTAGGCAACCCCAATCCTTACAGAACTAAACTGAGAGTGTTAATTATTAGGCAACCCCAATCCTTACAGAACTAAACTGAGGGTGTTAATTACTAGGCAACCACAATCCTTACAGAACTAAACTGAGGGTGTTAATTATTAGGCAACCCCAATCCTTACAGAACTAAACTGAGAGTGTTAATTATTAGGCAACCCCAATCCTTACAGAACTAAACTGAGAGTGTTAATTATTAGGCAACCCCAATCCTTACAGAACTAAACTGAGGGTGTTAATTATTAGGCAACCCCAATCCTTACAGAACTAAACTGAGAGTGTTAATTATTAGGCAACCCCAATCCTTACAGAACTTACATATCCATTCGCCTGCCACAGACTGGCGGAAACACGAAAAACACATTTCATGCCGCGCGGTGCTCACACAACACCCTCTCGCGGACGAAAGGGAGAAATCAGCAACAGATGCACAATGTATTTTTTAGCCCTATTTAGACATGACTTCCTAAAATAAATTCAAGCGGCTGAACAAAATTAAAATGTCATTTGTCGTACATTTTTCTTCTTAGATCAAGAAAAAGAACTAGCTCCAGAGTAGCGGTTAGAGGTCACTTTTTTGGTAATTATGATGTAGGAATGATGAACGAAATAGATTTGTTATATATTTTTTTCATATAAAATGTCAAGAATAGTCCTCATAGGTGTTGGGGAAGCCAATAGGGAACAGTTTTGTGACACAAAACTAAGATAGGGGAAACCCTTGTACCTAGGGCCATGGTGTACCTAGGGCCACCATGCTTTATTTAAATAATTATTATTTTACAGCATTTTTACTCATTGGAGCAAGTGACAACATTGTTTCAAATCATAACAGCCATTTTTAACGAAAGCAAGAAGAAGCTATAGTTAAATAGAAAAGAAAGTCTTGATTTGATGATCAAAACTAAATTTTTTCACTCCAATATGAAGTCTTATTTTGTGAAAGTAAGTGCAAACTTATGTTTTAACCCTTTCCTTACGGGGTGGGATAGCATGTATCCCAAGAATACGGGCCCAAGAATGAATATATATATATATATATATATATATATATATATATATATATATATATATGCATACACACACACACACACATACACACACACACACATATATATATATATATATATATATATATATATATATATATATATATATATACATATATATATATATATACATATATATATGTATATATATACCTATATATATGTATATATATATGCATATATATATATATATATATATATATATATATATATATATACATATATATATATATATATATACATATATATATGTATATATATACCTATATATATGTATATATATATGCATATATATATATATATATATATATATATATATATATATATATACATATATATATGTATATATACATACATATATATATATATATATATATATATATATATACCCTTTAATGACCGTTCTGAAGAGGGAATCGGAAAAATGGGCCCCGTAAGCTAAAGGTTAATGTATAGAAGATATTTTTTGTAATCATTAAAGGAAAAAATGGTATAAAAACAAAGTTTGGTTTCTGTAGGTCTTTGGCTATGGAATCCATTTTGCCAAAAACAACAACATCTTGTACCTAGGACCATAATCTTGTGTTGTACCTAGGGCCATGGCCTCTATAGAAAGGAGGTGGACGAAAACTTGGCAAGTGTAGAATTCTCACTGATACCCCCGAGAAAAATGAAAATCAAGCACAATTATTGAAAAAAGTAATTGATAAAAAAAAGGGTTACGAAATCTGTGTTTGAAACAGAACATTTTTGTGGGATCATTAAGAAGACGATGGAGAAAAAACATACATTAGAAAGTGATGTAAATAATAAACATTTCTTCCTTTAAGACATTGGCTACAATTAACATTTCTTCCTTAAGAAGATTTTAGAAGTTGTGCATGAAAGAAATAATGGATACACATTGTTTTTTCTATTGTAAACAACAATTTCAGTGTTTGGAAATAACTGGCCCTAAGTACAATAGTGTTATTGTACCTAGGGTCATTTGTCATTTTTTTTAAAATTTTTAATATCATTTACAAGTTTTTTTTTCTACACTTGATGCGATTTTTATTTAAAGAGAATAAAGCACGTAATGTATACAAACTATTTTTATTATTGTAAGTTAGTTACAAGTAAAGATACTGCCATTTGAAAATAGCAGGCCCTAGGTACAAGGGTTTCCCCTATACCTTCAGTTTTGAATTGGTACAAAATCATATATATATACAGAGGCTGTTCACACATTTTTTAGACGATGTATATTGTATTCACAAAACTAAATTACATAAAATTCTTGTGTTTTAAATGTTCTATTTGACATCCCTTATTCTGAACTATCTTTCGGCACCGAAATTTCCAGGATAATAATGCCTTTTGAAGTGTCAGAAGAGGTATTCTATCCCATTCCTCCTGAACAGCTTTCCAGAGTCCTGTAAGGGTTTTGGGACGACGTTTGGATAATGCAGATTTTAGAAGTCCGAAAGCACAAAAATCCATAGGTGATACATCGGGAGATTTAGTAGGGATATCAGTGAAGGGTATGGCCTTGATACCAGTTTTTTGTTCCATTTCTTTTAGAAAATTTACAGTGGATTTTGATGTGTGACTGCTAGCTTTGTCCTGATGGAGTTTCGCAGATTGATGGCACTGTGGGTAAAGCGATGGTATTTCATTCAGAAAAATTGGCGATAAAATATGTTCCTGATAGTATTTGGAGTTAATCTTGAGATTTTTTTTCCACTCTCTTTATTTTTAACTTGCCATTATAAGAAAAACCAGCAACAATCATGAATCCCTTAGAAAAACTTTCTTTCGATTCTTTGAACCATGTACTTAAATTTATTTCTCCCCTTTTATGATAATAAATGGCTCTTTTTTTGTTGCAATCATTTAAATTCACCCATGATTCATCTATTGTGACAATTGTTTTCCATTTTTCTTTGGATAAGTGTTTCTCATATAGAATTCTGCAGCGTGTCCTGCGTTCAGCGATATGATTTGGAAGAAGACGATGCACATTGCGTTTTTTCGCTTTCTTAAGATTTAAATCAACGTTTATCATTTTGTTTACAGTGGACACCGAGCATTTTAATGATTTTGCAACTGTCCTTTGACTAGGGGGATTTTCTTTTAACATTAAACAACGTACTTTTGCAATAGTCGAAGATGTCCGTTTTTTCGTTACATACTTGTTTGGAATTTTTGCCCCACTTGAGGCTCCAATTTGCCTTTTTTTTCCTTTCTTGTTGACGATATTACCTATCGACGCTTTAGATATCACAAAACCATGACTCTCACATCGTTTTTGGATAACGGAGTATGCATATTTCTCTTCGGAAAGAGCATAAATGTGGCCTTCGAACCACTGCTTTGTTAAAAACGCCATTTTGAATAAAAACAAAACTTTCAAGCCGCAGACGATAATTTTGGCTTTTAAAAACATAGTACAATTGCAATTATTTCTTTTGCAGCAAACGATTTTTTATTGCCGCTTACCAAAATCGTCTAAAAAATGTGCGAACAGTGTGTAGAGAGAGAGATAGAGAGAGAGAGAGAGAGAGAGATATTACTGAATATTACTTTTAAAAAACTTACGAATATGGAAACAATTTTGTTTAGTTAACATAAAAATTAATTATGCCATTATATCCTTTAAAAATCTTCTAGAGTTCGTAACAAATAGCACAAGTTCTTATTTCACAACATTCCTCAATAATTGATAACATACAGAAAAGTTATCTAAGAATTACATGCAGGAAGAAGGTGTTAAAATTAACAGTTCGCAGCACGTCAAATCATCCTGCAGAAGTGCATGTTTCAGCTTCATCAAGTAAAGGTACATTTCAAATGACTTTTCAAATTTCAAAATGCATATTACCTACCCTTAAAAATGCACAATGCTGTTAAACTCTTTTTTTTGTTTATTCATTTCAATGCAGGAACTATTATAAGAAACACATGTGAAATGCCAATACTACAGCATACGTTATAAATGCAGCAAAAAATAATTTGGAAATAAAAGATCTGTTGACGCCAATGGCTATGTTGGCAATCGCCAAACTATTCTTTGTAAATCTGAATCATTATTCGTAACTAAAATTTGTCTATACATTTTAGAAATATCAGCTGTCAGAGCATATTTATGTAATCTAAATCTTGATGTTATGTCGAAAATATCATCAATAGTTCATTTATTTCAAATAGTAATAAAGATGTAAATAATAGCGTTAATATTCGACTTCCCGAAATTGTAATTACTAAATTTTCGGGAAAAATAGAAGAATTTAGTTGTTTTAAGCTGCAATTTGATAATATTATTACCAATAATTCTCATTTAGATGAAACTCAAAAATTGCAGTATTTACATTCGGCTTTAGTCGGCGAAGCCAAGAATTTACAAACTGTTAATGATACATTTAAGACGCTTTTCGCAGCTTTAGATGAAAGATATTCGAACGAACGCGTGTTAGTTGATGTATATGTTAAGCAAATACTAGAATTTGATAAAATAACTTATGAATCTTCTAAGGAACTGCGAAGTTTGATAGATATAGTTAACAAAAATTTCAAGAGCGCGTTTGGCGATTGCCTACATAGCCATTGGCGTCAACAAGATCCTTGTTATTTATTATATTTATGTTCACCATTTCAAGTTCCTCTAGAGATCTAAGGGAATTAGAAAAACCATCCAATACCAGGCAGGTGAAATGGAGGGGCCCCAGGTAGCCAAGGGGTAGCTCGTAGGGTGCCGAATCCCGACGAGTGCCATTCCTCCCCTCCATGTCTAGACCGGATAGGGCCCGTTTCATCCGTAGACAGATATGGTCAGAGAGGGTGGAAGAGGGTACGATACCCTCAAATGGCAACTCCGACCCTTCTAAACCGGACCCGCACCCCTCAACCTTTGTGGACCTGTTCTGGGGCATTAGAAACCGACAAAAGTTCTAAAGGAACTCATTTGGTCTGAAAATAGCGAACAAGACCTAATGAAATGCAGTTTTTATGAAGAAATGTGTTCCCTGACCTAACCGATTCTAGACAAAGTGGCTAAATTAACAACGCTTTAACTAATCATAAAAACTAGTAACTGTTTAGCAGCAAATTATACATGTCCAATACTTATGATAAAGTACCGGGTGGCCATAATTAAACTGACAGTGCTCACAGTGTTCTGTAGAGCGATCTATTTGCAAGAATGACGCCATATTTTGTAGGAAGATTAAACAAGATGGGGGACGAAGGATTCCGCGAAAAAATAAATTAGTTCCAAAATTCACCGGTAGGGGAATATTTGGCGCTGTGTAATAGAAGAATGGACCTACGATAAATTCCGCTGTGAACCCACACCAAACAGTTACCTTTGGTGAATGTAAGGGAAATTCTGTGACTGCGTGTGGTGATTTGTCATCCCAAATTCGGCAGTTCTGGGTATTCACAGTTCCATGCAGGTAAAAGTGGGCCTCGTCTCCCCATAAGATTTTCCACGGCCAAGCATCATCCACCTCCATTCTGGCAAGAAAGGTGAGAGCAAAAGTCAGTCGCTTATCATGGTCGGGGTACAGTAACTCCTGTACACGGCTGATCTTGTACGGATAGAAGTTGATAATCTTTCGTAAGATTTTCCATACCGTACTGTAAGGCATATCCATATTCCGAGCTAATCCACGAGCGCTAGAGGTGGCAGCAATATTGTCTGGTCCTCTGTCGACAATCGTCGTGGCAACTGCTTCGATTGTATCCTGTGGTACAGGTTTTCGTCCTCTGCCTGACTGAACCTTCAGAGAACCTGTTTTCTCAAACGTCGCAACCATTGCTTTTAGCCCATTAACTGACACAGGACCGTTACCTTTACGCATTTTTTGTGCGTTCTAAAAGCACGAAGAGCGGCTGACGCGTTGCACTGGTTGAGGTAAAAGAATTTGACCAGTAACGCACACTCAACTAAAGAAGGAGACATTGCACATAAACTTTCAATCCGATTGATTCGAAACGTAACACATTGCCTTTTAAAACCCAAGCAGCTGGCACTGTGCCAATGGATGTAACGTGAAATTTGAATAAAGAACTTCTTCTGCTCAGCGAACGTGATATTGCAGATCACGAGACTTTATCGGTGTTTATATAGATTTTACGCTTTTTTAAAAGTGTTGTCATATTGCACTTGAACTAAATAAGAAAATGTGCATAATAAAAGGTAATTTTATTTCGTATTAATTTGCATTTGTTAGCACTCTATTTTCTATTACACAGCGCCAAATATTCCCCTAGCGGTGACTTTTGGAACTAATTTATTTTTTCGCGGAATCCTTCGTCCCCCGTCTTGTTTAATCTTCCTACAAAATGTGGCGTCATTCTTGCAAATAGATCGCGCTACAGAACACTGTGAGCACTGTCAGTTTAATTATGGCCACCCGGTATATATATATATATATATATATATACACAGTAACCACCGCTTATAGTGATCAGTGGTTATAAGATTCAATATCGCAAAAACAAATGTATTATTTCCATGTTAAAATTTTCGCTTTAAAGAATCAATCCACTGGTTTTAACAATCAGTTTACACTCTTCGCTTTCCTTTCATTTTTCAAAAAAAGCCACTTAAACCCTCAAAAGTTACGAAGTTCTTTCTTCATTCTTTTTAAAAGAAAGAGTGATAAGATGGGATGGAATACAGCCGTAAAATGCATCCCTTTCTTTGTTAGACATAACATAATAGTTTCCCTTTAAACGCTTTAGCTAAGCACTGTTCTATTAACTTGACCCAGGGGTATCCTAACCGTGCGGATCCGATTTCATATTTCTCCTCTGACAAACAAAGACAGGAACTCTTATTTTCCCGCCTCCCACATCCTGGTTGCGGCTTCCTGGACCCTGAAACACATAAATCTTCGGGGAAGTGTCCACTATCACTTAGAAAAACGTGACATTAGTAGATTTTGCATGTTATCAAACCGTGAAACGTAAGCTAGAAGGTGAATCTTGGTCTGAGACTATTGGTATTGAAAGAGGTATAAACAGCCTCCTGAAAACTTCATTACGTCAAACTACCATAGAAAACTTTTTCTTGCATCCTTCCTGTAGTTGAAATGTTAAACTGTTAAGCAGGTATGTTGTAATAAATATTGGATTTTTTTTTCTCTTACTACACTGCTGGCCACTGTAAATGCAACACCCTGAAGGAAACATGCAAATAACATGAAATTTACAACATGCATTAGCGGAGGTGAGATATGCAAATGATTAGAAATTCAGCGCAGACGCACATCACGCGCGACTGTGGCGCCACTTCAAAGCGCTATTTAAGGCTTGGAGATTTCGACGATTTCAAGTTCGGCAATTGTGTTTTTCTTGTGGTTTTTCAAAAAAAAGATCAATTATGCCTCGACGAAAACAGCGATCATCTTTTGATCAAGTGTCCGAGTTCGACAGAGGAAGGATAGTGGCCTACCGAGATTGTGGATTATCTTTCAGGGAAATCGGTAGTCGTGTTGGACGAAACCAAACAACTGTAATGCGGATATGTGATCGTTGGATGCAGGAGGGTACGACGGACCGGCGTGTTCGATCTCAGCGCACCACTTCACGTCATGACAGGCAAATTGTGCGCATGGCAGTGACGGATCGCTCAGTCACATCACGAACCATAGCACAACACATGCAGTCTGTAACGCATCATCCAGTGTCTGCGCGTACCATTCGACGCCGTTTACAGCAGAGTGGTCTGTCCGCAAGACGTCCATTGCTTTGTCTACCCTTGACGCAGAACCACAGACGTCTCCGCCGGCAATGGTGCGATGACAGAAGGATGTGGACGGCAGAATGGAATGAAATTGTCTTTACTGACGAGTCACGCTTCTGTCTGCAACACCACGATGGTCGCATTCGAGTCTGGAGACACCGTGAAGAGAGGATGCGGAACAGCTGCGTTATGCACCGCCACACTGGTCCTGCACCGGGTATTATGGTATGGGGTGGTATTGGATATCACTCTCGCACACCTCTAGTACGCATTGCCGGTACTTTAAACAGCCAGCGCTACATCTCCGAGGTGTTGGAGCCAGTTGTCCTTCCTTACCTTCAGGGCTTGCCCACAGCGATATTTCAACAGGATAATGCGCGACCACACGTGGCACGCATTGTCCAACGGTTCTTCGTCAATCGCCAGATTGAATTGCTTCCCTGGCCGCCTCGCTCTCCGGATCTTTCGCCGATAGAAAACATGTGGTCCATGGTTGCTCTACGATTGACCCAGATTCCATCCCCAGCTGCCACAGCAGATCAACTTTGGCAACGTGTGGTAGCTGCTTGGTCTGCTGTACCCCAAGAACTCATCCAAAGTCTCTTTGAATCAATGCCGAGGCGTGTGGCAGCGGTGATCTCCAACAATGGCGGCTACTCTGGCTACTGATTTTGGCAGGAACCACACTTCACAGAAGTCTATAAATTTAATCATTTGATACTTGGTCAACATGTTATCTACAAAATAAATTTTGTTGTGATATCTTTTGTCCTTCTTGGTGTTGCAATTTGGGTGGCCAGCAGTGTATAATCGTGTATCTACTTACAGGTCTAGGAATTAAGTTGTGTTTTTTAAAATTATAAAATAATAAAATTATAAAATAATTTCAATAAAAGATAATTAACGTAAATTAAAGAGTATTTTATAGTAAATTATATAATATATGTATATATAGGTGTGTGTGTGTTCCTGTCCAAAAACCTAAATTTCGGCTAAAAGAATCAACCGCTTATAAGAATCAAAAACAGAAATAACAAACGTGATTCTTATAATCGGAAATCACTGTATATATGAATGTACATATATGCATGCATGTATGTATATATATATATATATATATATATATGAATGTATATATATATATATATATATATATATATATATATATATATATATATATATATATATGTAGAGTGAGCAACATTTTCCCCTCCTCATTACGCATAATTTTTTCGCCCGTGACGTCATACTGATGTGAAGCTTTCGCTCCATTTAAGACTGAGCTTTATTCATGACGAGACAGAAGAAGAGGCGTCGACCAGAAGAAGAAACGTCGGCTAGAAGAAGTGGCAAGCAGGGGCGGTGGAACGAAGGTAGATCGTGAGCAGAGCGAGCCGAATGGCCAAGGCCAGAGCCAGCAGACTCAGTGCAGAACGTGTGTAATGTCAGGTGCAGGTTTAAACGACGGGTTTTACTGTTTTAGAGAGAACAAGCTTCCATACGTAATGCTGTATTGATCTATTTTTAAATGTGTACATGTGTCGTCCGTGTGTTTTAAATAAATGTTGTGGTTTTATATTATCTTGCTCAGCCAGCTGTTTCCTGACCTACAATTATATCAGAAGCGGGACCGACTTGAAGCCCTAGAATTATATTAGAAGCCGGATGGATTTGTAGTTCCATAATTATATCGGAAACGAGATAGATTTGTAGTCTATAGAGTTTCTATGCTCACTTCTACCCAGACTTGGGTGTATATAATTTGAAGTGGCACTCTATTTGAATTTGAAGCAAACACAGTTTATACATGAAACAATGTTTATTGAATTCGTTGCACATATAATTGGCTTTTACAGCAATAAGCATGCGTACTACTTGTACGGAATGTATAAACACAGCTTTCAAGAACAATATATTTTTATACTCACGAACAGTAAGTCAAACCAGCAGTACTGCCACGTAAACTTCTGGCCCGCTAAGCACTAGCGCAGGATAACACCTTTTCAACCTTAACAACGTCCCCTTTTTTATTAATAACGCTGCGTGGTATTTATACTAAGCGCGTATGCCGAAATTAGCATATCTAAAGCAGCTTCTTTAATTCACTCAAAAGTTCGATTCTTGTGAATCGAATCTTGTGTATACCTTACAAGTATTTCAATTGCTTTCAAGTGTTTAAATGCGTTCGAAGAAGTTGAATGAAGATTGATTTTTCAGCGTTGTGTTCCATAGGATTATTGTGCTCCCGAATTTGCTGATTTTAAACGTGAGTAACTCTGTTTTATTAACTAATTTTTACTTGTGATTTTAAGATGGCTACGTTAGGCGAAGTGCCGCGTATGAAGAACATTTTAGCTTTATTTTCTGCCAACGCCATAAAATTATTGCATAGAATTGTTTTTGAGAATGATCCGTGTGACAGAAAGAATAGGGAAAGACTTAGAAAATTTACAGGATTTAATTACAAGGTTAATTCAAAAGAGTATAAAGATAAAATTAAATATGTAACTGATAATTTTACTGTGAATAACCTTATTACTGTTTGCAATTTACTAAATTTAAAGGATGAAGTCAAACCAAACGACCTTGTCGAGTGTATTGTTACAAATTTAAATGATTTGGGAGCTAGTTCTGTTGACATTGACGAAACTGACGAAGAAGCCATTGGTAAAACAGAAATTACTGATGAATTAAATTTTTCAAACGTCGGCTTAGTTCCAAACTTTAAAGAAGCAATGGTTAGTTTCCGTGATGTAGAAGGTACGATTAAACATTTTGGTGCTAATGATAATTATTCCGTAGAAAATTGGATTTCTGATTTTGAGGAAACCGCTACATTATTATCTTGGAATGATATTCAGAAACTCATTTTTGCTAAAAAATCTTTAAGTGGCATTGCAAAATTATTTTTACAGAGGTGAACGTAATGTTAACTCATGGTATAAATTAAAAATACTGTTAATAGAAGAGTTTGGAAATAAGCATAATAGTGCGGATATACATATGATGTTAAATAACAGAAAGATGAAATTTAATGAATCGTTTCAAGAATATTTTTATGTTATGAAAGAAATCGCTATTAAAGGTAACGTCGAAGATGTAGCTTTAATTCATTATATAATAAATGGTATTCAGGATTCACCAACAAATAAGTACGTGCTCTATAAATCTAGAAATTTAGTTGAACTTAAAGAAAATCTAGCTTTGTATCAGAAAGTGTGTGAGGTTAGACAACGAATTAAAAGCCGCTCAGAATTTAATGAAAGAACAAGGATGAATGTTGGTTTTATACAAAATAGAGGTAATTTTGAAAAAACGAGAACAAAATTTGATAAACACGTCGTATGTTATTTCCACTGTTAGGTCTGATTTTGAAGGAGTTAAGCCGAAATATGGTAATGTTAAAGAAGTGAAATTTAGTTCTGATCATCCTCAATTTTGCAAGCGTAAAACTTGTTTTAACTGTGGATCTGGAAACCATATAGCAAAGTTTTGTGAACATAAATTTAAGGAGCTACAGTGCCATAGGTGTTTTCTGTTTGGACATCGGACGTCAGAATGCACATCAGAAATTAAACCCAGAAACGAACTCACATCAGAAACTAAACCCGAAGTAAACTCTTTATGTGTCGTGTCGAACATGAACAAAACGGTTGAAATCAATAATACAAAAGTAGTTGGCCTGATTGATACTGGAAGTCAAGTTACACTAATTCGAAAGTCGATTTACGTAGAATTAAAATTTAAGAAATTATATCCGGTAAATTCAACTTTAACTGGCCTTGGGAAATGTTTAGTTAAACCATTGGGATCTTTTTCTGGTGAAATAGTTATTGATGATTTTACGTGTACAGCTGATATATGTGTAGTAAACGATTACTGTCTACCTTATGATGTAATAATTGGTTTAAATGTGCTCATGCAGGGTGAAGTTTTAATTAATGAAAATGGAGTTATAGTTCAAAATAGACCTCAAGATAATGTACCTGTAAATATCATATCTGTTCTACCAATCTTAAATGATGATGTTTTTGAAATTGATATTGAACCAAAAGTTCCTATAGCCTTTAGGGATACGGTACGCAAATTAGTTCTCAATTATGTTCCAAGTAAAACTAAATCAACGAATATTGACCTGAAAATTTTAGTTAAGAATCAAGAGCCCGTATTCCACCACCCACATAGACTCCCTTTTTCGGAAAAGAAGGTAGTTGAAACACAAGTGGCCGAGTGGTTGGCGCAGGGAATAGTAGAACCAAGTTCCTCGGAATATGCTAGTCAAATAGTTATTGTCAAGAAGAAGGATGGATCGCCGCGTATTTGTATAGACTATCGGAAATTAAATAAAGTTGTTGTTAAGGACAGATTCCTTCTACCGTTGATCGAGGACGTCCTAGACCGTTTGCAGGAAGCCCGTGTGTTCAGTACTATCGATCTGAAGAACGGATTTTTTCACGTTGACGTGCATCGGGATAGTAAAAGGTACACATCATTTGTGACCCACGGGGGTCAGTATCAATTCTTAAAGGTACCCTTTGGCTTTTGTAACTCACCAGCAGTATTTCAGAGATTTATTAACACTATTTTCCAACCCTTAGTTAATGACGGCATTGTTTTACCTTACATGGATGACGTGATCATTCTATCTGCCAATGAAGAAGGAACTAAACGGTTGAAACAGGTTTTGGATTTGGCTAAAGAATATGGTTTAGAGATAAACTTCAAGAAGTCTCAGTTTTTAAAACGACGAATTGAGTTCCTGGGCCATGTGATAGAGGGAGGTACAATTTCCCCATCTCCTGTGAAAACCAAAGCTGTCATAAATTTTCCAGAGCCTAGAAACTTGAAACAAATTCAGAGCTTCCTCGGGCTCACAGGATACTTTAGAAAATATATAAACAAATACTCCATAATAGCTAGACCGCTAAGCGACCTTTTAAGAAAGGACGGTAAATTTAGATTTAATGAAGACGAACGAAACGCTTTCAATCAACTTAAAATTGTATTATCGGAGAAGCCTGTCTTAAGAATTTATAGCCCCAAATATGAAACAGAAGTCCATACGGACGCTAGCCTTGAGGGGTACGGCGCAATTCTGCTGCAAAAGGCACCGGACGATAAACATTTTCATCCGACGTATTACATGAGCCGCAAAACTACCGAAGCAGAAAAAAAATACTCCAGTTATGAGCTTGAAGTCCTTGCCATGATTGAAGCATTGAAGAGATTCCGAATTTACTTACTTGGTATTCCCTTCAAGATCGTCACCGATTGCGCATCATTTCAGAAAACGATGGCCAAGCGCGACCTTTGCACGCGAGTAGCTCGATGGGTACTATTGCTAGAAGAATTTAATTATGTTGTGGAACACCGTGCAGGATTTGAAATGCCTCACGTGGACGCCTTGAGTAAAGCTCCGATAAGCTCGATGTGCGTTTTATCTGAAAGTGTTTCCCCAGGGGTGAAATCGGAACAAGACAATGACACCGAAATCAAAGCAATAAAGGAAATACTTAAAGCTTCTAATTATGAAGACTACATTCAGCGAAACGGAATTCTGTACAAATTTATTGACGGAAAGGAAGTTATTGTAGTACCTGAAAGTATGCAGACAGAAATAATCAGAGACGCACATGAGAAAAGCCACAAAGGAGTGAACTACACAGAGAAATACCTAGAGGAATACTATTTCATTCCAAGAGTGAAGCAGAAAGTCGAGAAAATTATAGCTAATTGTGTCCATTGCATTCTCGTTAACCGTAAAGAAGGAAAGAAAGAGAGGTTCCTACACCCGTTGCGTAAAGATGACCTTCCTGATTATAGATCTATATGATCTATACCTATCATATAGATCACCTAGAACCTTTAGAAAGCACTCCAAAAAACAGATCTTTAAAATTCAGGAAGAAAAAAAAAGTCTACCATCTGTTCTGAATTCATCAAACCATGGCTACCTGGAGACAACGTAAAATTTTGATTTGGTTTGACCTTAAAGACAGAAGAGAGAAAGAAGAAACTGTATAAGCTGCGTTTTGGGATCCAAAAACTGTCTATAATTATAGTGGCATTCATTTGTGTTCTTTGTTTGCTGTGTTTCTTTTTTTTTTTTAGATGTTTTCCCGTCGTCAGGAGGACCTGTCGAGAAGCAGGAATGGCCGAGTGTAGAGTGAGCTTCATTTTCCCCTCCTCATTACGCATAATCTTTTCGCCTGTGACGTCATACTGATGTGAAGCTTTCGCTCCATTTAAGACTGAGCTTTATTCATGACGAGACAGAAGAAGAGGCGTCGACCAGAAGAAGAAACGTCGGCTAGAAGAAGTGGCAAGCAGGGGCGGCGGAACGAAGGTAGATCGTAAGCAGAGCGAGCCGAATGGCCAGGGCCAGAGCCAGCAGACTCAGTGCAGAACGTGTGTAATGTCAGGTGCAGATTTAAACGACGGGTTTTACTGTTTTAAAGAGAACAAGCTTCCATACGTAATGCTGTATTGATCTATTTTAAATGTGTACATGTGTCGTCCGTGTGTTTTAAATAAATGTTGTGGTTTTATATTATCTTGCTCAGCCAGCTGATTCCTGACCTACATATATATATATATATATATATATATATACAGTGATTTCCGCTTATAAGAATCACGATTGTTATTACTGTTTTTGATGCTTATAAGCGGTTGATTCTTATAACCGAAATTTGGTTTTTTGGACAGGCACACACACAACTATATATACATATATTAGATAATTTACCATAAAATACTCTTTAATTTACGTTAATTATCTTTTATTAAAATAATTGTTTATAATTTAAAAAATACAACTTAATTTTTAGACCTATAAGTAGATACACATGATTATAGTAAGAGAACAAAAAATCCAATATTTGTTACAACATACCTGCTAAACAATTTTAACATTCCAACTACAGGAAGGGAGCAAGAAAAAGTTTTCTATGGTAGTTTTCCGTAATGAAGTTTTTAGGAGACTGTTTATACCTCTTTCAATACTAATAGACTCAGACGAAGATTCACCTTCTAGCTTACGTTTCACGGTTTGATAACGTGCTGAATCTACTAATGTCACGTTTGCCTAAGTGATGGTGGACACTTCGCCGAATATTTATGTGTTTCAGGGTCCAGGAAGTCGCAACCAGGATGTTTGAGGTGGGAAAAAGAGTCCCTTTTCTTGTTTGTTAGTGGAGAAAAGTGAAATCGGACCCGGACGGGTAAATATGCCCCCGGGTCAAGCTAATAGGACAGTGTTGTGCTAAAGCATTTAAACGGAAACTATTATGTTATGTCTAACAAAGAAAGGGGTGAATTTTATGACTATATTCCATCCCATCTTATCAACCTTTCTTTAAAAAAAAAAAAAAGAAAGAACTTCGTGCCTTTTGAGGGTTTAAGCGGCTTTTTTGGAAAAATAAAAGGAAAGCGAAGAGTGTAAGTTGATTCTTAAAACCGGTGGATTGATTCTTTAAAGCGAAAATTTTAACATGGAAATAATACATTTGTTTTGGTTTTCGCGATATTGATTCTTATAAACGGTTGATTCTTATAATCACTGATCACTATAAGCGGTGGTTACTGTATATATATATATATGAATGTATATGTATTAGGGTGGGTCGTTTTTTACTTTTTTTAAAAAATCGAAATCGCCTGTGGTGGAAAAAGCTGTATATTGCTATCAAATGTTTGTAAAAAATATATTTAGGCCCCCCCCCCGCCCGGCCCTTGAAGTTTCTCGAAAAATGCATTTTTTATTTATTTTTTAATTATTTTACGTATCAAAATTTTAACGGCCTGTAGTGGAAATAGTTGCATAGCAAGACTCTTTGTTTGTGAAAAAAATTATTTTGATATCGTATCATATTTAAAGCCCCTCGTGGCATTGTCGGGAATGGATTATATATATATATATCCGCCTTCCTCCCCCCCGTGGATTCCCCAACTGTGTCCCAGTATATATGTAATAAATAAATTTTGGGACTGAAGACCGTGTCTGGACTCGTAAACCGCGTAATACCATCCTATAACACTAAGAACGGACCCAGGGGCGGTTAAGCATCGTCAAGGGAGAGGGATCGCTCTTCACATCTGGCGGCAGCGACGGCGTGGAAGGGTAAAATACGCGGGCGAGGATCGCTGTTTTACGTCAGTAAGGATATCGGCGATCTATCATCAGTGTTCAGTCATCGGTAAAGGCTATAGGATGATGATCACCAGGAGGCCATATTATTTTCGAATCTAGCTCCAGGAAATCTGTACAATCCAGAGATGTTGTCCAAGGTAAGTGATGTTTGCTTCTGTTTTCTGTTGGGATTCTAAAAATGTTTATGCTTAGATGAAATTTAATAGTGTTCGATATAATTTTGTAACAGAAAAGGTCGGGTGGAGTTTCAATTGATTTTTTTTCTCTGTGTATTAACTTTATTGTTATTGTATTTCCTAACTGGTATTTCTAACATGGCATTTATTGCAAAATCGAGAAAGTGCGACTTGGTAGCGCTAGCGCTAGAATTAAGAATCGAAGTTAAGGAAGAATACAAGATATTAGATTTAAGGAAACTTATTCTCGAACATGAAAGTTATGAAGAAAGTCTCATAAAGGATATGCTCAGCGCGATAGTTACTGAGAGAGAGGAAACACAAGAGAAAGACGAACGTATTGAAATCGAAACATTAAAACTACAAAATCGCATAACTATTGAATCTAAATCAATAGATGAAATTATTAAAACCATAAAATTATTGACCGTGAAAGTCCCAAATAAACCCGAAGGGTGGAGTTATTTCTTCACGAGTCTAGAAAGGGCATTCAAAAGTGAGAGGGTAGAAGAAGAACAGAAGGCCAAAATTTTAATTTACCTTTTGGAGGATAAGGCGGCAGATTTGTTAATATATTTAAATGAGGGTCAGTACAATAATTACGAGGAGGTGAAAAAGATAGTGCTGAGAGAATACGAACCGTCTCCTCAGACGTGCCTAGATAATTTTAGGAAAGCTAAAAGGGGCACCGACGAAACTTTCGGTCAGTTCGCAACCAGGTTAATGTCTATGTGGCTACACTACGTTAAATTAAGAAAAGTAAGTGACTTCGAAGGTTTAAATCAGTTGGTGGTAGCTGATAGAATGTTTCAGACGTTGGACCAAGAAACGGCTATGCATATCAGGATTAGGCAAGGAAGTGCTTGGTTTAAATCAAAGTAGCTCGTGGAAGAGTGCGATATATTCTCTTCGGCTAAAGGGAGTGCTTATAGCACGAAGGGGGGTAACGACACGAAATTTGCGGATTTTAGGGGTCGGGACTGGAATGCCAAGGGGTTTAAACTAGATATGCTCCCGGGAAATGGTTCTTCGTCAGGAGAAAATGAAAAGTTCAGTAGAACGCCGAAAAAGTGGGAGTGCTATGTTTGTGGGTCAACTGCTCATTTAAAGAGAAACTGTCCGAAATTCCCAAAACAGGAAATAAATGTAACATGGGGGGAAAGGGAAAAGGCAAACGTAAATATGTCGTTTGCGGAAGAAGACCACGAGATGGAAGAACAGGAAAATTCCGAAGAACGGGGGATATTGGGAGAGGATACCGTAGTTGCTAGGGCGAATTCGTTCAGTGTGTCAAGAAATACCGGAAAGTCCTTAAAAGAACAGTTATGTAAGTTAAAAAGGGTTCCTATCAACGTGAACGGGCGAATAGCTAACGCACTAATTGATTCCGGGACATAAATAACTGTAGTGCGGGAAAGCGTTGTACCAGAAGTTAAAACGGAGGGAAAACCCACCATATTTTTAAAAGGTATTTTTGGACCCGCAGTTCAATGCCCGTTGGTGAATATTCTCTTGGGAGTCTTTGATTCGGGCGTTAACGAACGGCCGGAGATTTTGTGTGCTGTTGCGAAATCGATGGTAGATGACGTTTTGCTCCCCCCAGAAATATTTGAAATGTTATCGAGAAGTCGAATCGAAACCGTTTCTCAGTCTCCCAAGAGAAATGACAGACTCCAGAGAAGAACAAAGGAGACAGAGAAATCCTACTTCCCGATAGCCGAACAATCAGAGCATTGTCCAGGGCGCGAAAAGGGCATTCAGGTTTCGAACTGCACCGGGATGAATGAGCATGAACCGGAAACGAGAGATAAGTTCATGGCGGGCGAAAATAGGGGGGGTCTGTTTCTGACCAGTTTCGGCGGCAACAAGAAGGTTGTGATTTATTAAAGGATGGGTGGGAGAAGGCGTTGGTGGAAAAAGGGAGTTATTATGTAGCTGATGGGTGGCTGTTCCACAGGAATAAAATTTTGGGGGAGAACGTCCCACAGCTTGTTGTTCCCCAATGCCGAAGAGAAGAAATTGTCAGGTTAGCTCATCGTTCGGTGTTTGGTGGTCATATGGGGGTGAAAAAGACACTACAATGCATTAGATACTCTTTCTTTTGGGAAGGGATGAAGAAGGAAGTAGAGGAATTTTGTTCCTCGTGTAGGGAGTGCCAATTGACGCGACCCGTGAGAACATCGGACAGAGCACCAATTACGCCGGTAACTAGACCGGAATTGCCATTTCAGGTGGTGAACGTAGATATTATTGGACCTATCGACCCAATCAGTTGAAAGGGTCACAAATATATTTTATGCCTGGTGGATCAGCATACCAGGTGGACGGAAGCCGTACTCTTAACGATCCTCACCGCTAGGGGTACGTGTGAAGCTTTGTTGGGTATATTTTCGCGGACTGGGATACCCAGTATAATTGCCTCAGATAATGGGACAAATTTCAAGTCAGAGTTAACGAGGGCATTTCAGAAGAAAATTGGGTCTTCTCCCAGATTTTCAACACCGGGGTACCCACAGTCTAATGGGTTAGTGGAGCGTTTTAATCAGACGTTGAAAAGGATGTTACACCATATAATTCGTGAGGAGGGTAGGGGTTGGCATTTGCAGTTACCTTATGCACTGTGGGCATACAGGGAAATTCCAAATACGACAACGGGCATGGGTGAAACGTTGCCCCGTTTCAGCTTATGTATGGCCGGAGACCCCAAGGGCCGTTATCGATTTTGAAAAACGCTTGGACCGGCAAACATGATAATCTGTGGTTAGATCTCACTTTGATCCCTACGTATTTGCAAAATTTAAAGGCGCGATTTGAAAGGGCTGCCGAGCAGGCCAATCTTACGGCCGAAGTCCAGCAAGAGAGAGCCGCGCACTATTACAATTTAAGATCATCTAACAAGGTGTTTAAGCTAGGGGATCAGGTAGTTGTGTTAATACCGGATTCGGCGAATAAATTATATGCTAGGTGGCAAGGTCCGGCGACAATTCCAGAACAAAGGAATCCTCATTCATTCATAGTTCAATTGCCGGATGATACAAAGAAGCACGTACACCAAAATAAAATAAGGCACTATATAACGAAATCGAGTGCAGTGAACGTTATTTTTGAGGGTGAGGAAAAGTTTGGAATAGTAGAAGCAGTTCCTACTATTAATAAAGGAGATTGCTTTATGGAACAAATGAACAACCTGGGGTTACCAAAGTTAAGTGAGCTACGAACAAGAGACCTCAGAAATGTAATCACGGAACGTAAATCGCTTTTTAATAGACCTGTTCAACCGGCTAGGGTAGGAACTCATAAGATAGAGCTTGTCCCTAACGCAGTACGTAAAAAGCCTCATTGTTACAGTGTACCTATTGCTTACCGAAAGGAGGTGGACAGACAGATACGGGAATTGTTAGATTGGGATTTAATTGAACCCTCGGGAGCCAAAATTGCCCATCCCATAGTCTGTGTGGCAAAAAAAGACGCGACGGTTAGAATGTGTGTAGATTATCGTGCGCTAAATTCGGTCACGAAAGTACCAGTTTTCCCGATAAAGGATATGCAGGAATTAATTTTCATGGCGGGGGCGGCTCAGTGGTTAGCTAGTTTGGATTTATTAAAGGGCTACTGGCAGATCCCTTTGGATGAGAGTAGTAAACCGTTAACCGCATTTAAAACCCACAACGGAATTTTCCAATGGAAAACGATGCCATTTGGTCTGTCGGGAGCTTCCGGTAAATTTCAGCGAGAAATGAATCGTGCTCTTAAAAATCATAGTGATTATGCTCAAGCCTGTATGGACGATGTCGTAATTTTCTCCGAGACTTTAGACGATCATTTAAGACATTTATCTGCAGTTTTGGAAAACTTGGAGAAAATGGGATTCTCTATTCGTCTAGACAAATGCACTTTTGCGGCGAGGAAAAATAAAATATCTGGGTCATGAAATGGGGGAGGGGGGGTAAACATGCTCCTGAGGAAGGAAAAATAGCGGCCATAAAGAAACTTGTGAGGCCGACTAATAAAAAGGAAGTTACATCGGTCTTGGATTTGATGGGCTTCTATCGGACTTATATTCCGAATTATGCAGAAATATCAGCCCCACTAACTGATTTGACCAAGAAGGGGTCCCCGAACATTGTTCCGTGGGGAACGGCGGAGCAAACCACGTTCGCCAAATTAAAGAGTATTCTATGTGAAGCCACGGCTTTAGCTGCCCCTAATATGGGTATGCCCTTTCAAATATATTGCGACGCGTCGAATGTTGCCGTCGGTGCCTGTTTGATCCAAATTGACGCGGAGGGCAAATATCGACCCATCGCGTTTGCCAGTCAGAAATTGTCGGCGACGGAACGTAATTGGGCTAGTATAGAAGAAGAAGCCTAGGCAGTGCTGTTCGGATTAAACAAGTTTGACAAATGGGTATATGGGGCCCAGGTGGAAATTATAACTGACCATAATCCGTTAAAATATCTGAATGCGACTACTCCCAAGAGCCCAAAATTAAGCCGATGGGCACTCTCTTTACAGAGGTGGAATAACCATATAACGCATCTACCGGGTAAGCAACATTATGGAGCAGACGCCCTGTCTCGTCTGGAACAGGAGGACAGCAATAGCGCGAGGGGAGATGCCTATGTTGGAAATTCCTAGTTTTCTTTGTTTTTTTTTCTCGATGTGTATTAATTTGGTTAAAATTTATTCTGTGGTATATGTATATAAACATATCGAGTTAGTATTAAATGTCTTCTTAAATATGTTTGCTTAGCGAATTTAAAGAATAGTTGTGTTATCTTGTGTAAGTTGTGAATCCCTACAGATTACAGGGGCAAAAGTCATTTCCTTGTGTACTAGAAATGAAGGGAGCAAATCTCGGGAGTAACCGATGGATCTTGGTTTTTAGAGGTGCCAGGGCACCCTGGAGAGTCTACATTCCAAAGAAACTGTCTCTTGTGTGTGTTGTGACTCTACGAATCCTCCGCCCACAATTATCCATTCCTGTGAGGTGATAGTGAAATCAGCTAAGGAGACAGATTTCACTCTCGGCGGGGGCGTGTCGGGAATGGATTATATATATATATATATATATATATATATATATATATATATATATATATATATATATATATATATATATATATATCCGCTTTCCTCCCCCCCCCCGTGGATTCCCCAACCGAAAAACCTGTTTGGCGGGAAGGAGGAGAGATGGAGAGGGGAGTCGACCCGGGGGTAAAAGAGCGAAAAGAGGGAGAAAAGAGCGGCGTATGAGAGCTCGCACGTGTAAAAGTGGCTGTTTTTTTTCATCAGCATAATTTTGAATATATATGTATATAGAATGTGTGATGTGTCCCAGTATATGTGTAATAAATAAATTTTTGGACTGAAGACCGTGTCTGTACTCGTAAACCGCGTAATACCTTCCTATAGCACTAAGAACGGACCCAGGGGCGGTTAAGCCTCGTCAAGGGAGAGGAATCGCTCCTCACAGGCATATTTAAAGCCACTTAACAAGTATATTAAAAGACAACATTACCAAATTCCCTCACAAGACCAACTGTTGCCAAAGCTCAAGGGTTCATATTTTTTTCTCTTATTGATGCAAAAAATGCTTTTTACCATATTCAATTAGATTATGAAATTTCTGATCTTTGTACCTTCATCACACCATTCGGTAGATATCGTTTTCTTGTAATGCCATTCGGGTTAAGTTGTGCCCATGAAATCTACCGAATGGCAATGGATAACATATTTGAAGATTGTCCAGATATTGCTCCCTATTTTGATGATATTTTGCTATACAGTAAAGACTTGGATGATCATTGTAAAAAGTTAAAGAAAGTACTTGAAATTGCTAGAAAGAATGGTCTAAAGCTTAATAGAGACAAGACCAAACTTGGTGTTTCCAAATTACAGTACTTAGGTCACATAATTTCATCAGAAGGTCTTTCTCCTGATCACAAAAAAATATCAGCTATTGCCGATTTTCCTGTGCCAACAAATAAGCAAGAACTCATAAGATTTTTGGGCATGGCAACATATCTAATGAAATTTGTCCCTAAATTCTCACAAGAAACTTCAGCTCTACGAAATCTCCTTAAAAAAGATACAAATTGGCTATGGGATTCTCATCATCATAAAGAGTGTAAGGTATACACAAGATTCGATTCACAAGAATTGAACTTTTGAGTGAATGAATTAAAGAAGCGGCTTGAGATATGCTAATTTCGGCATACGCGCTTAGTATAAATACCATGCAGCGTCATTAATAAAAAAAAGTTGTTGTTAAGGTTGAAAAGGTGTTATCACGCGCTAGTGCTTAGCAGGCCCAAAGTTTACGTGGCAGTACTGCTGGTTTGACTCTCTGCTGGGTTGTGAGTATTGAAAATACATTGTTCTTGAAAGCTGTATTTATATATTCCGTACAAGTAGTACGTATGCTTATTGCTGTAAAAGCCAATTATATATGTGCAACGAATTCAATAAACATTGTTTCATGTATAAACTGTGTTTGTATAAAATTCAAATAGACTGCCACTTCAAATTATATACACCCAAGTCTGGGTAGAAGTGAGCTATAATTTCTCTATACTGGCGCCCGAAAGTTTATATATATACCCTGGTTGTTATCGTTACATTTATAGCGAACAACATAATTGAAGTAAAAATGTGTATTTATATTGATAAAATTGTTGCAAGTACTTATATACTATTTGAAAATGAGTGTTGTAGAACAAAACCCTGCTGGAAATTTTCCCCGGGTAATTATGGTTCAGCAAATTGCGCCATTCGAAGCCACCTTCAATGGCGGCCCCTCAAGTCAATTTCTAAAGAAAATTGAGTATTACTTTCAGCAACAATGCACCCCAGAGGGGGATAAACTTAAAATTGCTCTAGCCGCTTTAAGATGTAGTGCATATCAGTGGTACACGTGTATTCAAAGCAGTAATCTGATTTTTGACTATTTGTCATTCAAGCAACAGTTTCTTAGTGTTTTTCCAAAGACCTTTAATCAAAGTGAAATTGAAGCGGAAATTTATGCGCTAAGGCAACGTGAAGGTCAGTCTGCGTTAGATTTTGCTATGGAAAAGATTTCCAAGTGTGAGGAATATTTAGAAGGAATGACGGAAGCGGTAATCTTAAAAATAGTTATCCAACGTTTGAAGCCAAGTGTTCAAGATTTTTTTAGATAATCAAACTATTTCAAGCAAGGTTACCCTCCTTCAAGCTTTAGCTAAATATGACAATAGGCATTTCTTCGCTACCTCTGACCGTCACCCAGGTACGAGAAGTTTTATACACCCCCGCCAAAAGTTTTCGCGAGTTTCAAACCAGCAGCAAAACCAGTATCGCAGGCGAAATAATAGAAGCGCATGGCGTTACAATGAAATTAGTGCACTTAAAGTAAATAATAGGCAAGCACGTGCACTTACGTGCACTGGCAAGTTGATTCACATGATATGGTTCAACCTGTTGAAACTGTGTGGTCAAATGTATTAACTTGTCCGAGCAGTAATCATTATTTTGAGAATAGTGAAAGTCGGGATATTTTTGTGGCTTATAATGAAAGTGAGTCTAGCTGGAATAATGCGGTAATTCCAGTACAAATTTCTGAAAATAGTGCCGATACTAATGCTAGTGGTTTAGAAAATATATCATCTGATACTTCTATTAATGCTATACCTGATATTTTAGATGATATTCCCACATCTGTTAATGAAGGAAATTTAGTAGATGACGAAGTATGCGTTACGGAAGTTAGTGAATACTTATTAGTTGACGACAATAAAAATTCTTTAAACGATAGTAGGAACTCGCTAGGTAATGATGATATTATTTCAAGTTTCCATCCCAATGAGGATGCTGTAGGCCAGGTTGATAATATGGTCTTAAATAAAGTACATGAAAACCAGACTGAGAATCAGGATGAAAAGTTGACACAGAGTTATACTGTAAGTAGTTTAGCTGATGCTTCGGAAGTTATAGACGTAGTTTGCATTAAAACGCACCAGTACGAAAAGCTTAATCTTCCTAAAACTGAAGCAGTGTTAAAGAATTTAAATGATAACGATTCTGATGTCGCAAGTTTCAAAAGAGACTTTTTCGTCAAAAGAGGATAAAACTAAAGTTAAGGGGGATAAAAAACGTGAAAAAGAGCCTTCAGGTTCCAGCATTAAAACTGCAAATACTGGAGTAATTAAGGCGGTAAACAAGAAGTCGCATAAGCACCAATACCAAAAACAGAGTCAGTTTGTTGAAAAACATGAAACAAGCAGCGAAACAATTTGTAAACGCGTTGGTGCGGAGTATAAGTTTGAAAAAATAGAATCTGCACTAAAATCTAATACCGATACAAACAAAAGTACGAAGAAAAGAAAAGTGTGCACTACAAAACCTCCATCAAAGGATGAACGTGGCACACATACGGTACACAAGGTTATCAAAAGGAGGAATTGCAGTTTTAAAGCTCCTTTGCATAAGTACAGGAAACGCAAGATATCAGCCGCCCTGCAAGGTTGGCCTCCTCCCAAGAGACCTCCTGTCCATCGCCAAGCCGGACCAGCGCCTCAGGACCAACGCCCTGCTGCACGAAGGATGCCCGCACGGTCAACGAACCCCTTTGCTAGGATTGCGACCATCAAGAGAGGTTCCACGGAATGGACAGACTGGTGCAAGGAAGTTGCTGCATTCATGAGGAACAAGTCTTGTATCAACTTTCTTATTCTAACTCCCACCCTTTAATAAAACCGAACCAAATTGGTTTGAAATTCCCCATTGTATATACTGTGTAAACATTTTGAGGAGAAGGGGTGAGCCACTGAAAAAAAACCGGCATACTGTTGTTTTATAAATTTTTGAAGGGGACATGTAGTGACTAGGAAAAAAAATACATACTAACTACAGATAACAACTAACTAACTAACATACTAACTTCACAAAACATAACACATGTGCATTATGAATTGGGGAAGAGCAGCTACAAACAGTTAAGAAATGTCATGCTGTGCAATTGTGTTGACACTTTTAACTAAAATAGATTTTTTAGGGCGCAGTTGGCCACCGCAGTATCCGCAACTCTGCAAATCCACTGTTTGATGGTGTCACATGGACCCTTCGGGGTTAGTTTTGTAAAATGGGCGTGGCGTTTTTCCTCCACACAACGTGTGGAAGGTTTTTTTCACTTTGCCACCCATTATGTAAAAAGTCAGACCAGCACGCGTTTTCAATTAGTTAACTGAAGCCGTTCAGACCTCAGTTACCTAATTTTTTTTCGAGGGAGGCCAGTGTAAGGTATACACAAGATTCGATTCACAAGAATCGAACTTTTGAGTGAATGAATTAAAGAAGCGGCTTGAGATATGCTAATTTCGGCATACGCGCTTAGTATAAATACCATGCAGCGTCATTAATAAAAAAAAGTTGTTGTTAAGGTTGAAAAGGTGTTATCACGCGCTAGTGCTTAGCAGGTCCAAAGTTTACGTGGCAGTACTGCTGGTTTGACTCTCTGCTGGGTTGTGAGTATTGAAAATATATTGTTCTTGAAAGCTGTATTTATATATTCCGTACAAGTAGTACGTATGCTTATTGCTGTAAAAGCCAATTATATATGTGCAACGAATTCAATAAACATTGTTTCATGTATAAACTGTGTTTGTATAAAATTCAAATAGAGTGCCACTTTAAATTATATACACCCAAGTCTGGGTAGAAGTGAGCTATAAAACTCTATAAGAGTTAAAGACTTGCTACAGTCAACCTCTGTTCTACAATTTTTCGACCAAAACAAATCGATAGTGCTTTCTGTTCATGCAAGTTCCTTCGGCATTGGTGGAATACTTCTTCAGAACCACCAACCTGTTGCTTATACTTCTGCTACTCTTTCTGAAGCTCAGTCAAGATATTCTCAAATTGAAAAGGAACTCTTTGCTATTGTTCATGCTTGTGAACATTTTCATTATTATCTTTTTGGTCAATATATTGAAATAGAAACAGACCACAAGCCATTGCTACGTCTGGTCAACAAGCCATTTGACAACATATCACCTAGATTACAGACTTTTACTACGTCTGCAAAGATACAGTTTTAAATTGACTCATGTTCCAGGAAAACAACTAGCTGTCGCAGATGCCTTGTCCAGAGCACCCTTGCCAGTATCACCTATCTCAACATCTGACATTGATAATGCCCCACTTATGGTTTTCTTACTGGTACAAGCTTCAAAATCCAAACTCGAAGAAATTATGTATGAAACTGAAAATGACATGGAACTCCAAAGTGTAAAGAATCGCATTGAGAATGGATGGCCTCAAAGCAAACAGAGGGGCACTCTACATGCACAACCTTATTTGCACTGTCAGTCTGAACTGCATATAACAAATGGTCTCATCTGTCGTGGGCAACGACTAATTCCTAAATCTTGTCGAAAAGATGTATTACAGCGTCTTCATATTGGTCATAGAGGTATAGTGTCTTGTAAAAATCTTGCCCGCCAGTCTCTCTATTATGAACACATCTCAGGTATGAACACTGAAGTTGAAAATATGGTATCACATTGTGCTATTTATCAACAAACTCAAAAGTTAAATTGCAAAGAACCACTTTTAAACAGGAAACAAGCAGAGCGACCATGGCAAAAGGTTGATATAGATTTTTTTTTCATCTCTCTTCAGTGACATATCTCGTAATTGTGGATTATTTTTCCAAATATATTGAGCTCCAGCATCTACACAGCCTGCATAGAAGTATAGAAATACTTCTATGCAGGGCCGGATTTAGATGAAAAGAGGTCCTAGGCTATTCCACTTATGAGGCCCTTTCACCTCTCATTTTTAAATTTGTAAATTACATGAGAGATAATAAAATACATCATTACTGTGATATATATATCAATATATTAAATGAAACATGTTGTTATTGGTACTAACCTATATATATTCAATACATTGAAGATTAAACCAAATTCAATTCAGATAAATTTATTTCATAAATAATTCGCATTTAAAGTTTAAGTATGAATTATTATGAATTTTAAGTCTTAAACTAAACCAAAAATGGAACTTTATTCAAACAAAATCCAGATCACAAAAAAGAAAATATCAAATTGTATACCATATTAAATTATTTGAATTATAACAATTTGAATGTAGGCCCCTCTTGATCTTGAGGCCGTATGCTGAAGCCTAGTTAGCCTATAGGAAAATCCGGCCCTGCTCCTATGAATGGGTTAACTTCGCCAGCAGAAATTCTAATGGGTCGTCGTATTCGTACTTTGATTCCCCACTCTTCCATCACAGCTCGTACCCCAGTATGATTGCAGTGCTGTACGAGAACGTCTGAATTTCAGACAGCAACGACAACATAAATATGATCTTCATTCTCATCTATTCGAACCATTGCAAGAAAACTAAGAAGTGTTGTTTCACCTTAATTATAAGTGGTGTAAAGGAAAAATATCTGGAGTTGGACCTCAGCCTAGATCCTACATCATAACAGCAGAGAATGGTACAGAATATCGCAGGAATCGTGTTCATGTTAAAGTGTTCAAATATCAAACAACTATACAGCTTGTTAATCCGAAAACGACTGTTGATGATTTATTTATAGCCTCTAGCGTCGGACAAACTACTGTTCCATTATTTCAGAGTAACTCGCCTATTGCTAACTCTGTCCCAACAACTCGGACTTCTACTGTAACAACTCGCACAGGTAGAGTTATTAAACCACCATTACGTTTAAAGGACTATGATAATTAATCTAAGAACATTTAATTTTTATTCTATTATTAATTTTAATTTTGTCTTGTATTATTTAATTTTTTTTCAGTATATTCCATTATATGTTATTATTTCTTGTTTTTTAAAGGGAGATGTTATGTACCATGTATTCTGATCTTAACATGTTTATACAGAGGCTGTTCACACATTTTTTAGACGATGTATATTGTATTCACAAAACTAAATTACATGAAATTCTTGTGTTTTAAATGTTCTATTTGACATCCCTTATTCTGAACTTTCTTTCGACACCGAAATTTCCAGGATAATAATGCCTTTTGAAGTGTCAGAAGAGGTATTCTATCCCATGCCTCCTCAACAGCTTTCCAGAGTCCTGTAAGGGTTTTGGGACGACGTTTGGATAATGCAGATTTTAAAAGTCCGAAAGCACAAAAATCCATAGGTGATACATCGGGAGATTTAGTAGGGATATCGGTGAAGGGTATGGCCTTGATACCAGTTCTTCGTTCCATTTCTTTTAGGAAATTTACAGTGGATTTTGATGTGTGACTGCTAGCTTTGTCCTGATGGAGTCTCACAGATTGATGGCACTGTGGGTAAAGCGATGGTATTTCATTCAGAAAAATTGGCGATAAAATATGTTCCTGATAGTATTTGGAGTTAATCTTGACATTTTTTTCCACTCTCTTTATTTTTAACTTGCCATTATAAGAAAAACTAGCAACAATCATGAATCCCTTAGAAAAACTTTCTTTCGATTCTTTGAACCATGTACTTAAATTTTTTTCTCCCCTTTTATGATAATAAATGGCTCTTTTTTTGTTGCAATCATTTAAATACACCCATGATTCATCTATTGTGACAATTGTTTTCCATTTTTCTTTGGACAAGTGTTTCTCATATAGAATTCTGCAGCGTGTCCTGCGTTCAGCGATATGATTTGGAAGAAGACGATGCACATTGCGTTTTTTCGCTTTCTTAAGATTTAAATCAACGTTTATCATTTTGTTTACAGTGGACACCGAGCATTTTAATGATTTTGCAACTGTCCTTTGACTAGGGGGATTTTCTTTCAACATTAAACAACGTACCTTTGCAATAGTCGAAGATGTCCGTTTTTTCCTTGGATACTTGTTTGAAATTTTTGTCCCACTTGAGGCTCCAATTTGACGTTTTTTTTCCTTTCTTGTTGACGATATTACCTATCGACGCTTTAGATATCACAAAACCATGACTCTCACATCGTTTTTGGATAACGGAGTATGCATATTTCTCTTCGGAAAGAGCATAAATGTAGCCTTCGAACCACTGCTTTGTTGAAAACGCCATTTTGAATAAAAACAAAACTTTCAAGCCGCAGACGATAATTTTGACTTTTAAAAACATAGTACAATTGCAATTATTTCTTTTGCAGCAAACGAATTTTTATTACCGCTTACCAAAATCGTCTAAAAAATGTGCGAACAGCCTCTGTATTTAATCGTAATCGAAGTAATCTTAACTGCATCCGTTCTTCTAACTGAATTGTATTAGGTAGTAAACATTGTTGTCATCTAGCAACTACCTATCATGCTGATCTCCGATTAAAATATTTTATCTAATTTCATCTAACCTTTTTTAGGGACTACTCTAGATTTGTGTACACGTCCGCCATCTTGGATTTTTTTGTTGCGCCGATTTTGGCGATTTTGCCGTGTTTGGAGGAGTTGAAAATTTCTCGCCAACGTGTTTTACGCGGTGTTTTCAAAACGCTGGACTTGGAATTTTCTTTATATGTTTTTAATAAAAAATACCTTTTTAAATTATGAGACTTAGAAAAAATTTTGAAAAAATCATTTAGTCATTGGACTTGAATTTTTTTTTGTGTTATTAATAAAAAACACATTTTTTAATTATGAAACTTAGAAAAGTTTTTGAAAAAATCTTAAAAAATCGAATTAAGAATAATCAATTTTGTAAGAAGTTTGTTTCCACACCACCCAAGAGGTAAAACTTCCAAGGCGTGTTTTTTTAATGGAACAGATGTGTCACACGCACCCCTCAATAAACATATCCCTATTTTCAATGATCAGTAGTTATGAGATTGATGAGAATTTTTTATATTTCTTAAAATTTCAACCATTTTTTTTTCAATGTTACTTTATTGCGCGCAGACTTGTGACCATATATTAATGAATATACATATTTTTTTAGTTTTAAAATTAAGTTATATAATATCTTTAAAATGACTAACTTTGAAATCAAAATTCTTAGTTCTTCATAGGAAAAAAATGTTTTTTTTAATTCTTTTAAGTAGGCCATTTTAATGATACATGTTTAATGATACCTTTATGTGCAGAATGGCATAACAATGAAAAAACTGGTTAAAATTTTAAACTATTAAAAAATTTCTCCATTAAAAAATTGAGAGCCATATTTATACAGAATAAAGAGTATTTAAATCACAATAAAATTTTCATATTTCTGAATAAATTATTTTCGTAACTACTGATGATTGAACGGCATGAGATATTAAAAAGTACCCAAATGAAATAGATACTACTCCATAGAATTTTTAAGCAATCAAATTATCAAACAGCAAACAGAAAAAAAAATTAATCCTCGCGGGAAATAATTAAAAATTATTAAAAAATATATTAAAAAAATTTCCACGTACCCAAAAGAAATATATATTTCTTCACTCCCGAAAATTCAGATAGAATTTTCGGGTGCATTTTTAAGGTGGAATCAGATTATCAAACACCCCCCCTCCAAAAAAAATAATAAAATAAAATAAATAATTAAATAAAAATAAATAAATAAATAAAATAATAATAAAAGAAAATAAAATAAAATAATCCTCGTGTCAAAAGCAAGCATACACATCAGTAATGAGTTTGACGAGTTGAGAATTGACGCGATTTGATTGGCTAGAAGGGGTTGCCAGAGGGTTATCGGAATGCACATATTATCGCCAGACAGAATCCAACAAATCGTGCCAATCCGGGGGAAGGAAATCCAATATTAGTTTTAGTTTAATTTAAATACGACAGAAGTTTAATAACGTTGTGTTGTCTACCATGATCACCAATATATTACTTTTTGAAGTTACAAAATCGAAGTCAGTTTCTTCCCATGTGTATTAGCTTGTTGTTCTATAATTTATAACCTACTGCATGCTTTTCGCATTATTCCTTTTAGTTTTCGTTAATTTTCTACCATAATATGGATCCATATTTGAGTGCCCCAAGCTCAAATAATACTGTTCTGTTGTTCTGTACTTAGATAATGATTATTGAAACTCCAGTTAGAAGGTTCAAAATGGCAGACAGTTCATTTCTAAAAACAGTTAGGGCCTGTTCACATAGGAGTCCGTTGCGTAGCGTTAAGGAAAAGATGACGTTGAGACGAACATAAACCAATCATATGCCTCCAAACGAAATTTTTAACGCCTCCAAACGATTAGCAATGAAATTTTTAACACCTATGATTGGTTTATTTTCGTCTCAACGTCATCTTTTCCTTAACGCTACGCAACGGACTCCTATGCGAACAGGCCCTTATATCCAACCCTACAGGTGCAAAGCAAGCTATGTGAATTTTATTTATTAAAATACAGTGTGGTTATAATTAAAGTTTCACTTTGAAATGGTCATAAAAGGAAAACTACTGGACCAAATGTTATCAAACTTGGTAATACAGTCAAACCCCATTATAACGAACCCGGCATATAACGAACGAAAATTTTAGTCCCGCAGTTTTCCTATTGTATAAGGGGATCCGGGACACATAAATCTCGAAAAAAATCCCATTTTTATTTTTTAATCTTAAAAAATACTACAGAGTTTTTAAAATCAAATAAAACAAACCGCATGTTTATACGATGATTACATCAATAGATATTTAATTTTTTATGGAGTACTGTTAGTGTGTGCCACTCCAAGAGTTAAATGTCCTTGACAAGCTGAAAGAATGTAAACAAACGCTTTGGTTCTCACAGTTAGTTCTCTAGTTTAATATTATCTTTTTTTTCATGTCGTCTTTGAAGTGAAACGATTTGATGCTTGTTTTTCAGTAGTTAGGTGCATTTCCACGTGATTTTAAGTTTATTCGATCATATTTTAATTTGCAACGAAAAGTGGGTCGCAAAAGGAAATCAACTACAACTAAATCAAATTTAATGAAAATTAAAAGAAGCAAAGTATTGTCTGCTGCTTCTGTTGAAAATAATAATGATTTTAATGGTTTAAACGAGCTTCAGAAGAACTTAAGTACATCTGAACGTGAAATTAATCATGATCAGTGTAATGATGCTTCGTCATCGTGTAATCTTATAGTGAACTTAGAAGTGCTTCAGCAACTTTTTACTAAAACTTGTTCTGTTTCATGCAAAAACTCATGTATTAATTTAACTTTGGGGGAAAAAATATGGCCTATCTCACGAAATAATTATCTATTGTGATAATTGTGATTTCCGTTTCAACACAACATCATCTCAACGTCTCTCGAGTGATGTGAAATCTCCCTATACTTTTGAATAGAAGAGCTATGCAAGTAATTACTGCTTTAGGGATAGGTCATGCAGGAATGGAGCAATTTTTCTCCTTTATGAATTTGAGTGTGATGGACTCAAAAAGCATTTAGCAGACATCTGAAGCATGTTGTACTTGCAACAAAAGTTACAGTGATGAACTTTTTAAATGAAATTCGACAAAAAGTTAAAATAGCACATGTTATTCAAAACAGTGCATTACATGGTACTGATTTTATTGACATTGCTGTGAGTTTTGATGGCTCATGGCATAAAAGAGGGCACAATTCTAATTATGGTGTTGGTTGTGTAATTGACACTTTGACAGGATATATTATAGATTATACCACTTTGTCCAAAACTTGTAAAGAGTGCTCTGTGACTGAAAAATACCTTGATAAAAATTCTGCAGAATTCAATGTATGGTATGAAGGCCATAAATCAGTTTGTGATGCAGATTTCAACGGCTCATCAGGAGCTATGGAAGTTGAAATTGCTAAATGATTATGGCAAAGATCAGTAAATTATGGTCTTTGATACACTGTTTTATTAGGTGATGGAGATTTAAAAACTTTTAAATCACTCCAAGAATCACAAGTGTATGGACCAGATATAGGTCTGAAAAAAGAAGAGTGCATTAACCATGTGGGTAAAAGAATGGGGAGTGCTTTACGAAAATTGGTTGACAGTGAGAAGAAAAGTGGAATTACTCTGGGTGGTAGAAAGCATGGCAGCTTAAAAGAAAGTACTATAAGTAAACTTACAAAATACTATAGAAATTTAATCCAAAGAAATATGGGTGATGTAGTTGCAATGAAAACAGACATTTATGCCATTTTGTACCACTGCAGTTCAACCGATGAGAAGCCATTTCATAAAAGGCTGTATAGTAAAATAATTTTACATTATGTTAAATTATTCCTAATGGGAGCTTTAAATATTGTAAAATGTATCAAATGGTAAGCATTTCTGAAAAGGAGAGTACTTGAATCTTTAAACCCATTTATCTCAGAATGTGTTTTTTCAAGATTTGTCAACTTAAATTTAATATATCTCAAATTCTATTTAACCTACATGGCTGAAATTTTGTATACATATCTTTTGATATAATATTTTTAATTTGTCTTCAAGATTTTTAATAAGAAGCAAGAGTTTTGAAAATATTGTCCATGAAACAAAAAATCAAATTTTTTTTTACTTTATCAATTTTAAAAAAATTTGTAAGCAATATTTTTACAAATCTTGAAGACAAATTAATTTAATATCTTTTCTCTACATAAAAGTGAAAGAATTATTTGAAAATAGCTATTTGTTCATGAGTTATATCAAAAGTAAAATGTATTTAAATTTTAAAATTTTTAACTTTTTTAAATTGAAATTTCAAAAATTTTAATAATTTTTCATGTGGATAGTAATACTCATATAAACTTATATGAGAAAAAATTCATTACAATGTGATTATAATTAAAGAAAATAGAATTTTGTGTCCCGGACCCCCGGGGTAATTTATTCTTTTATAGCAAACCTCCGAAATCTTGAGAATCGGCTATAACAAACATTTTTTTTCAGTCAGCAACTGAATTTTTTAAAAATTTTAAACTTTTTAAGAATGTTGAGGAAGATGATTTACCTATCGTAATATGGATAAAAAAACTTAAAATTTCATCATTCTCAGATTGTGGCGTGCAATTGTTCGTAACATGTGATGATGAAGTCATTACATGTGAAAATCCGACTGATGAAGATATTGTAGAAGAAATTAAAATGAATCATTCTGAAATCGAAAATTGCTTCTGAAGCTGATGAAGAGGAGCACATAAATGACGAAATCTCCACCATCTCAGATGCTACAGCAGCAATGAGTGTAATTAATAAGTTTTTGTCTACACAAAGAATGGAAGAAAGAGTGTTGGAGGCATTTGATGTATTGGACAAACAAATTCATAAAATGTTTTATGAAATCAACATCACGTCAGCAGAAGATTACCGATTATTTCTGTATCAAAACAGTGAGCAACAATTAAAGTAAAATAAACTTATTTCCATTTGTCTTCATTTTTAGTTAATTTAAATAGTATTGTGTCAGTTTAATGTAATCAATTTTAGTCAATTCATTAATGAACATTTTTAATAGATTTTATCATTCTTTCAGTACATGATTATTGAATATACATAGCAACTAATGAGCTATACATTTTGGGAACTTTAACATTTTTCTTAATGGTTCGGATGTAGCGAACCACCAGATATAGTGGACAAAACCTTTGGTCCCTTGAAGTTCGTTATAACGGGGTTCGACTGTAGTTTAAAGGAGATCATGGTAATTTCTTTTCTGCCCCCAAAAAATGTTCCAAAAACTCACCACCAGGGGGGAAATGGCGCAGTACACAACAGATACCTTAAGATATGAAAATTTCCAAATTTGTTTGAAGCAACTGATCTGTATATACTGTACTGAGATGTTTGAAACGGAAAAAAAACACACACCACATCACATATTTAATATTTTTAATGCTATCAATGAATGTTGTTTTGCGTAGTTTACAAATTGTACTTTACTTGAAAATCTGCACTATAAATTTCAAGAATTAAAAGTGTCTTGGTAAGCATTGAAAGGAAATACACATTAAAAATAAAAATAGTATAACATTTTGTGAGATGTTTAGTATCAGAATTTAGAAATGCTTTCATTTTTTTTTTTCAAATATAGGGCAGAAAGGCAAATTTTTTTTAAATGTCTTAACACAACAAATGAAAAATGATAGGAAATTTAAACACACAAAGTTTTCAACATCCATTCACACACTGCTGTTAGCGTCAGTCGAAAACACCAATCTGGCAAAGTTTTTAAAATAACGCAATTAAAATAAATAATTTGTGTACGTGCTGTGTGAAATGCCAGATTCGACCGAAAGTCATTCCGGTCGAAAAAATTCCTGACTGGAGATTGGTTTTCCTCGATACATTTTACGCTGGATATGGATGTTTCAGGCAAGCTGGTGATACACAGAGAATGTAATACAAAACATTTAAAATATGCCTGGTATATATAAAATGCACATTTAGGCTAAAAGTTTACCAATATAAGTCTAGCAACAACATGCAGGTAGAAAAAACTGACCAAGAAATAACACATTAATGTACACAACTTGGTTTTATTAGTAATCAAATTTAAATTATTGGTCACAAACTGCGGAATACCTGAAAGTAAGATGGCTGGTTAGAAATATCGGTAATCAACAGTGACCCAATTTCAATAAACATATTATCCGAAATCTATTTTAGTTAGGCCACATTAAACTTTCGACATGAACATAAACGCGAGTGTGTTAGTTCAGCTTTAATTAAACAGTTAAGGTTTAACATATATCGTAACCATCATAATATTAGTGGAAGATAAAATTTTTCTTTTGTAATGCCGGAGATAATAAATTGAAAAAAAATTTTAATGTCAGGATACATAGTAAACAGAGGGTGTAAATTCTAAAAGAAAGAATGCACACTAACAAAAATTTTAAAATTTAAAAAAATTAGAGGAATTTTTTAATTTAATTTAGAGGAAAATTTTTAAAAAATTATGAAGTTATAATATTAAAGAAAGGGTTTTAAAAAAATTTAGAGCTGCAAAAGCACATTTTTTAAAATGGAAAAAAAAGGTTCATATCAATACAAATGCTTCAATGGCATAAAATATTGTACATGAAACGGTGTAGAAATATTTGATGAAACACTTTTAAGAATACGATCGTCACCCTCCTTTTCTCAAATATTCATAAAATGCAATAAATATTTTCATGGTTTTACAATGCTAATTAATCAACAATTCAAATTTTCACAAAAAGTCTAAAAACATATAGACTACATCTGCACACATTTACTCTGTTTATTCACCACAAGTAGAAGAGCGATTTTTTTTTTTTTAAATTCATTTTTTTCATAAGCATGCAAAATTACAATCACGAATTTTTGGATTCTACTTTCCATATGTAAAATGGAGATTAAGTTGTGCAATAATTGATTTTGTGCAAATCCGAAAGGAAATAGAGTACGTGAGAAGTTTTAGAAACATATATAATAAACTAAAAACAGGCTCTCTACAACTCAACTCAACCTTTAAATACATGAAAATAATAATAATAGAAAAAAAATAAAAGAGTTCATATAAAACTGTTGTTCTGTATTGTCTTGAATTAATATAACTTACAGACATAAAATATCGAGTTACATATGTAAGTATATATATAGATATATATATATATAACAATCTCTTCGAGTTAAAATAAAAGTCATTAATCATATATTACAAAAAGAATCTCGTACAGATATGCAAGAACATTAAAATAAATTAGTAACAGCACTGAAGTGGATTATTCAGCTACAAAGATAGCAAGTAATGTAGGCGGAAAAAGTCAAAAACATGTACGACAACAATACCTATCAATGACACAAACTGTTTTCATAACCCACATTACTCAACATTTTTCTTAAAAACACACTGATCACATGCTCATAGCCAAGATTAGTTACATATATAAAATTTCAATAAAAACAAATACCAACCATTACACCCAATATCTTACATCTGTGTTTAAGTTTGCGCTTCGATTATTTATTATGATTTCATTACCTTAGCCAGGTCTGACTCGACCACACTATGAAATTCTGGACAGTCATAACTGATGTGAGATATGCTTCAGAATGAAATTTCCTTAAATCTCGACACGAAATGAAATGATCATGTAGTAGCAGGGAAGGGAGTAAACATGCAAATTAAACCCTAGCGGGTAAAAATATAAACAAGAAATAATCAAGAAAATGTGTAGATAAAATATTCATTGCTTTACATTTTGTAATGCTTTCATTAAACCTCACAAAGTTCATCGGCAATATGGATACTTACATTAACTTATGAATGCTAATGCAATTATACTTTTTCATCGGTCATTTGGAATTAAACATTCAATTTAAATTGACTATTTAAAAAAAAATCACATGCAATGAATTTAATCATTAATTACTTTACATTTTGCAATGCTTTAATTACATTTCATCGGCAGTATGGATACTTACATGCTAATTTAATTATACTTGTTCCTCGGTAATTTCAAAATTAAAACTTCAATCTAAATTTAATATTTAAAAACAAAATTGCATGCAATGAATTTAAACATTAATTACTTTACATTTCGTAATGCTTTAATTAAATTTCAGGACAGTAATAGCAGTATGCATACTTGCATTAACTTATAAATGCTAATTTAATTATACTTTTTCATCGGTAATTAGGAAATTAAACCTTCAGTTGAAATTGACTGTTAAAAAAAAAATCCCAAGCATGAATTGCTTTACATTTTGTAATGCTGTAATTAAATTTCAGAACAGTAATAGTAGTATGGATGCTTACATTAACTGATAAATGCTAATTTAATTATACTTTTTCATCGGTAATTCAGAAATTAAATCTAAATCAAGTCTTAAGGAAACTAAGAATACAGAAACTACAAATATCTACACAAACACATACAAAATTTGTACAATTCTTATCGTTCTGTGTGTACAATCAAAATCTCTTGTGCCCATTCCAGCATATCTACAGCATTTGTAAGCGTACATATTCCAAAAATCAAAATAACTCCTCGATCTAGGCGGATAAACACGGCTAGAAATACTGCGAAAAATTTTCCCCTCGAATGCAAGTATCAGAATAAATTTCAGAAAGAGCTTTAGTATCCTTGGCATTTTGTAGGAGGATTGCAATGCTTTCGGTTTAAAACGGCGAGATCAAAATGTCTGCATTAATATATAGTTAACAAGATAGTAAAAAAATGAGCAAAGATGTTACTTTCCCAGGATTGAGACAGCTAAACAGTCCTTAGTAATGCTCAACACTGACAAAAAGTTGTAGAAAACTTGCATCATTTACAGACATTTCATTGGTTTAAATGACAGATCAAAAAACGGTCCGGAAATGTTATGGACATATTGTTTGACAGGCATTTAATATATTAACTATAAGAGATGCTTGGAATGTACTGCACCAATGACATAATTTAACATAATAAAAATTTAAAATGTCAATAGAAACAAGCAAAATTATTACTAAGAGCAGTAATAAATAACTTTGGCTTATAATTAACTATCTCTTCACAGGGGTGAGCTCGTTCACCCTCGGTATGAAAAAACCACTCCACAAGAGCTGTAGATGTGAAATCCTACTTGCTTAGTAAGAGTCTAAGTATACAAGTAATCACTGTATTAAATCGCAACTATACAAGTCAAATAAGAAATCATACAAAATCAGAATTTACACAGTTGAATTTTTTTTGTATTAACAAACAGTGAGAAGAGACAATAGTACTTCGTTGGTACACACTGAAATTTTTCTAGAACAGCCACCCCTGTCGTAACAACTACACCGGAAAGGGGGAAATACGGGTGAAATTTCATTACATATGCACACCTACGACATTTAAATATGACTGATGCTTGAAAAAAGGGGTGCAACTATAGACAAGGCTGACCAGCCTAGATTTGGGGGGGAAGGGGGGGAGGTGATCAGCAAAGGTGAATGCTACTCAACTCAGTCCAAACAACAAATAACAAACAGAAAAATGAACAGAAAAATGACAATGGCATTATTTGGTTCAGTGCATATGCAGCAATGGCGGCTCATGGTCGAAGAGAGTTCTAGCTGCATGCACTTGAGAGGTTGGTAGAACTTTCTCTCTTCCTCCCATTCACAAAGGTCCTCTCGTATCCTAAATTAAAAAAAGTCCCAGTGGAAGTTTTTGTTGTATTTTCATCCAAATTTTACAAATTTTCAACAGAACTATATTAAGCGTAGAATTCCTTGTTGCTACTGCGTGTGTAAGAATTGACGGTTGGAGATCGCTTGGGTTCATCGAGGGCGTAACTGCCCTCATCCTTTTTCCTCATCCTATAGACAATGAACATCACAAGAAGAATGGCACACAGGAGGCCAACGACAGCTCCTCCTATGACGGCTGAAAATAAAAATAAAAACATTAGTTGGCCATTTAATTACCTAACAGAATAATACAGTACAACCTCCCAAATCCAACGGTTACAAAATGTAGTTAGTCCAACCGCAAATGGAAGCGGTTGAGCCAACGGTTACAAAATATGGTTGGCCCAACTGCAAATTAGTGCTGTTGGACCAACAATAATAAAATGTTGTTGGCCCAACTGTAAATAATTGCTGTTGGGCCAACAACTATAAAAATGCTGTTGGCCCAACAGCTAATGAGTGTTGTTGGGCCAACAATTGCAAAAGAACATTCTCCCAACTGCGTTCAATTACTATAAAATGTCACCCATATGTCGTTCTAACTGAGCCCAAAACAGAATCTTTGGAACTAATATAAACACATAAAGCCAGGGCCCGATTTAGAAAATTCTTGACTATAGGCAGAACTAGGGATGGAGGCCCCCTAACACCATGTAAAATGATAAAAAAAGCTTTAAAATCATTAAATACCTTAAGGCAGTGGTTCCCAACCTTTTTCAGCTGGTGACCCACCTTTCCTTATCGGAATACCTCCACGGTCCATCGATCCATGGTGGAGTAAAAAACCTTATTTGTATCGTATCCCTTCCTTATGTATATAGAATTTACCATCAAATATTGCAAATATATATATATATATATATGCTTTTTTGAAGATACAGATTGATTATTGATAAACAATTTGTGTTCTGATTTGAAAATGGTTGACAAAATATAAGTACTTTGTAGCAAAACAGTTATTTATTTAACAATAGATATATGTTTGCAATATATGCAACAAGTGGTCACTGCACGATGTCCACAGTAAGACTGAGTGACTGAGGTTAGTATATAATAGTGCTCACGTTGCGTGACCTTCGACAGTGTGGAAGTAGAACGAGAGGGGGAGCGGCGTTGCCAGAGTGTGCACCACATGTGTGACTGTGTGAGTCATCTGGGAGGGATGCAGTGGTTCTGTTGTCTGCCCCAGATGACAAAAATCAAGAACCAAGAAAACAATCAAAACACAATTCGATTTGTTTCAATTTTTCTTATCTCTTCTGATGGTTTATTCGATGGTTTCTGATAGTTTTAGGATCGAGTCGCGACCCACCTGTAACACTTCAGCGACCCACTGGTTGGGAACCGCTGCCTTAAGGTATTTAATAATTTTAAAGCTTTTTTTTATCAAAGTTCCATTAAAAGGAGGAGAGAGCACAATGAATTTTAGTAATTACTAATTAGAAATTAAGTATTTTACTAATTAGTAATTTGTTAATTAGTAATTTACTGAATAATTAGTAATTAAGTAATTACGAATTTAAGGGCACTAATAGAAAATTTTCCAAGAAACAAATGAGTTATACGGGGAGTAAATTGAATTAGATGAATGTGTTGTAAGATAAACATAAAAGTCTCCTTCCTTTTCTGTTTATAATTAAATTTAATACCCTTAGGAAAATATACAAAAAATGTTCAAAGCATTGCATGCTGTCCACCTATATCAGGGGTGTCAAACTCAAAGGCTACCTTGGGCCAAACAAACAATGTTTAACTATAGGTGGGACACAAAAAAAAAATCAATATTAATAGAAACGTAGGTTTATTTACCTAATTACAGTATATTCAACATAAATATATGCATTTTGTTTAATAATAGCAAAAAAAGGGTATCATTAAAAAACATTTAGCGAATTCTTCCTATCTTATTATAATTCTGCGTCGGTTATTTTATTGTATATTATTGTGTGTCAATATATTGGCCGGGCCGCAAAAATGTTCGTCGCGGGCCACGAGTTTAACACCCCTGACCTATATGGTGCCCCCATAATAAAATGGACAGTAAACTGCAGCGTAGTATAGGAGAAAAAAATTTTGGTCCCACCATTTTCTTACTGTATGTAGTTTAATTAGTATTGTGTCAGTCAAAAGCAGTAGTTCCCAACCCATAGAAGTCTGTGGACCACTAAGCCAGAAATTGAACCATATGCAGACCACTCCAAACCTCCATCCCTGTAGACTTGAGGGGGGGGGGGACCTACCAGGGGCATGGGGGGGTATAGGATATCCCTCAGGAAAAAGTTATTCAGGATTAACGTACTCACATTCTTATGTATCATCTTCTAATAATAAAATAATTATGTTAAACTTTTAAGAAATTTTTATTCGACGCCTGATAGTCATCAGATATATTCGGCCTATCTAGTTCAATGAACATTGCTTTCAAAATCCCCATTTATTTGGCAACTTTTTTATATACGGTGCGGACCACTCCAGAGGCTCTCACCAACCACCAGTTGGGAACCACTGGTCTAATGTAATCGATTTTAGTCGATTTAATTCAATAATGATCATTTTTAATAGATTTTATCATTATTTTATTGCATCTTGATTGAATTCACATTGCAACTAATGAGTTATACATTTTGGGAACTCTAGCATTTTTCTTAACGATTCGGATAAAGTGAGCAAAACCTTTGGTCCCTTGAAGTTCATTATAACAGGGTTCGACTATATAACACTTCAACGAGTAGCTATTTTATAGATACTTTTAAAACTTTACGAGTGAAAGGCTAAGACAGAAGTTCTAACAGATGACAAAAATGAGCATTATATATGTACCTGCAAGTATTCCTGGCTGGCCAAAGAAGGATGTTTGACGTTCTTCTTGTTTCTGACCCATGATGCTAACTTCATTGCTCTGTGTGTTTGAATCCGTAAACTTTGTGGGTACAGCATCAGGAACATTATGTCTTGTGGATGTTTCATGGGTGACAGGATCCAAAGCCTCTGGAATTCTGTTATTCTCTCCTTCATCCGGTACTGGTAGAGGATATTTTCCATTATTCTGAAAGACGTTTCAATTTTGTTAGCATTCCAAAATTACTTCCACATTAACTACAGACAGTTTCGAACATAAATATCTTCTGGAGTGACAAAATATTCAGTAATAAATAGCCAATTACTCAAGCCAAAGTAGTTTAAAAGTTTTAAGGTGGGAAAAAAAAAAGCTAAATAATTAAAAAATGGGAAATATCACCACAACATGTGTATGCATATTCAGATCTTTGGTCAACATACACAAAAGGCATTCATAAAAAAATTAACTTGAATCTTATAAACAGTTGAAAATAACGAGAGGAATTAATAACAGATCAGCCATTAATGAACAACCACAATGCACACACAAAATTATAAAATAAACATTTCCCAATCACTCAGGCAGAATAAAAACATCTTTAATCATATCTCATTTAAATTTTACTTTAAAACGCACCCAATTATGATTTAGAATTTTAAATTCCCCATCTGTCAATGTAACATTTTCCTCTCAATCTTCATTATAGTAAACACTAGAAAACAAATTTCGCTGCAGTATGTTTTATATATGTGGAAATCAATAAAATGTTTGTTTTCCTGGGTTATAAAGAATGTCCAAACAGAAGTTGCACTTTCCCAAGAGCAAATGATAATCTCTTGTATCTGAATCTAATGTAATTAATTACTACTCAAACTCTCACATATAGAGGACTGTCAAATTGATTTTATTCCCAAACCTGATAAATAGTGTATAACAGAGAAAAATCCCACTATCCATAATTAAGTATCATCCGTAATTAAGTATATAGTAATAGTTTACTTGCACACAAATAATTATAGAAACTTTAAACCCCACAATAGTAATATCTTACAGTTCATCAAGCAATGAGCCTGTAGCTTTATATTCACAACGTCATCCTGCTAGAAATTATCTTATAATATGGATAAGGTGGATTTTATTCGGAATAAAATTTAACTATTTCGAGAACAACTGTAATATTACTATAAAGTTTTTCTTGAAGGGGTTATGGTCCCTACTTTTGCTTACCAGAAAACATAGAGGTCACTAAAGATTTGGAAATAGTTTATTGCTATAAAATTTAGAGCTGTAAGCAATGAGAGTAAATAATTAGACCCTTTTCTCTAATACATTATTGGTACTGTACTCTTTTAAATAGTTTAATTAACTACAATCTTTAAGAATAATTTCTATATTTTTATCCACCTACTATCACTCAACCTAAAGTTACCTATGCAACCCAACACTTCTATAACAAAAATTTAGTTCATCGAGGTTATTTGCAAAGGATACTTTTAAATATCAATGATTATTACGTAATAAAATCCCTCTTGGTATATTCATCATTTGGGATAACACAAAAGCACTTGCACTGAGACATTCACACTGTATACTGTGGATACTGTTGACTAGTTTTTATCTCGGAGCACCCAACAGGTAACCACTTTTCTTTACTACATTCTTGGTACTGTACCCTTTAAAATAGTTCAATTAATTGCAGTCAAGCATAATTTTAATATTTTTATCCACTTCGTATTACTCAACATAAAGTTACTTATGCACCCAAACACTTCTTTAATTAAAATTATAATTCTTTGAGGTTATTTACGAAGGATACTTTTTAAATTTTCTTGGCAATGTACCCTTTTTAAATAGTTCAATTAATTGCAGTCTTCAAGCATAATTTATATTCTTTTATCCACTTACTATTACTCAACCTAAAGTTACTTATGTATCCCAACACTTCTTTAATTAAAATTTAATTCTTTGAGGTTATTTACAAAGGATACTTTTTAAATTTTTGAGTTACAGATACCAGAGATTATAGGCCTGTTCACATCGCAGTCTGTTAGCGTAAGCATAACAGGAAAGTTGGCACAGAGACAGAGATAAACCAATCATAGGCCTTAACAATTTCGTTGCTAATCGTTTGGAGGTTTGTCATTTGTTAAATATATTTCAATAGTTTTACACTTACACTAATGGATTGCTATGTGAACAGGTCCTTAATCAATGATTATTGCATAATAAAATCCCTCTTGGTATATTTGGGCCAAGTCCAAATTTGGGATAGCACAGATTGAATCCCAACAAGCGCCATTAAATACCTTCGTGTCTAGGCCAGATATGGGCCTGTTAAATCCATAAACCAGAAATTCCTTCTATGAGGTCAGTGGGTGGGGAAGGTACAATCCCCACCAGATGCCATCCTTCGGGATGCTCGGTCAAAACTGAGGTGGTGCCAGGGAGTGGTGTTTGTTCACCTATATGGTACCTCCATTATAAAAAACCGACATCTCTAGCGGACGCTTCTTCTAGACAAATGTCGAAAGATAGTGTGCCTGCCACGTTATTAAAAAAAATTATTATAATAATTTGGGCTAATGCATAGGCACTTGTCCTGAGACATTCACACTGTATACTGCAGATATTGTTGACAACTTTTTATGTGAGAGCACCCTACAGGTGAGTCAAAACACTGAAACAACTTTTTTTTTAAAACACCTACAACTGAATATACTTTTTTATTTTTAACGAAAGCCACACCCCTTACACGCCTAAACTTAATGATGAATAAATGCAATATATGACTAAACATAGCTATAATTCTGGTTAGCTGTCTCTCCTGTTTTTATCCCTTTTTGGATGAGATCTCGCCACATCTGGTTAATGTTAAAATTGTATTTTATTTTCAAGATGAAAAAAGATTGATTTTTCCTCAGATATTCATCCCAAATGAGCCTTAACCTAAAAGATTTCTAAATCCTAGTTTATTGAAACAATTTCTTTTTTATATACGCCTACAACTAAATATACTTTTTTATTTTTTGAGTAAATTGCCAATTTTGTAAGTCCAATTTCAATAAAATTTGTTTTGCTATATTTTTACTCATTACAGAGGGAACGGATATAAACTGAGGTATGAAATTCTCTCATAAATAGGTGGTGGTTCTCCATTTTGATCGAGCGTCTGAAGGAGCGACATCTGGAGGCACCTTTCCCTACCCACTGATCTCGTGGAAGGACTTTTTGGTCTACGGATTTAACGTGCTCCTATCAGGCCTAAATATGAAGGTATTTAATGGCGTTCATTGAGAATCGAGCTGAGCAAATCCCCAGTACGAAACCCAGCACACTACCAATATCCTACCTTGGGCCGGTATATTCAAAATAATGCAGTAAAATTTCTACTTCTAGTTAGGAGATACCAATACTGCATCTTATCAGTTGCAAAACTAAATTAAGAATTTATAAGACACTAATACTACCTGTCTTACAAGTGAAACATGGACCTTGAGCATAGACACGCAGTGCTTACTGGACATGTTTGAGAGAAAAATCCTCTGGGCTATCTTTGACCCAGTGCAGAAGGAGGGACGTTGGAGAACCAGATATAATTTTGAACTGTATAGGCTTTATGGGCAATCACATATAACACAAGTCATCTGTAGTAATAGATGGCTTGGCCATGTTTGGAGAAGCTCGGAAGATAATCCCACTAAGATCTTGACATTTAAAAAACCTGAGGGATCCCAAGCTACAGGTACACCACCGATTAGATGGTTAAATGACGTTGAAAAAGACTTATAGACTTTGAAAGATCAAAATTGGAAAGGGGTCATCGCAGACAGAAGACACTGAAGGGAGCACGGTGTTGAGGCAGCCAGGGCCTGTTGTGCTTGTGAAGAAGAATACTGCATGAATATCCCAGAGTATGTATTAAATGGGTGCATAAGTCACTTTATGTTGAGTAATGGCAAGCAGATAAAAATATACAAATTATGCTTGAAGACTGTAATTAATAGAACCATTTAAAAGGGTACAGTACCAAGAATGTATTAAAGAAAAGGGGCTAATCTTTTACTGTGCCACCTTCTTACAGCTCGAAATTTTATACCAATAAACTATTTTTAAATCTTATGTGACCTTTAAGTTTTCTGGTAAGCAAAAGTAAGAACCATAAACCCTTCAAAGAATATACTTTGTAATAATATGGCTATGTTATGCAAATAGTTAAATTGTTTTTCCAAATAAAATTTATGCAGTATACTATGGAATTTACTAATGCTATCACAATTAATTTTACATCATTGTTGTAAATCACAATGAGGTATTTTATGACATGTCATTAAAGCCTCCAGCTGATTATTATCTATATATATAAAACACTACCGTGACTGATTGACAGATAATGCACAGACCAAACCGCTGGACCTAAAGGGCCGAAATTTTGATTTTTCTTATAATGTAGAGGTGCATTAAGAAATGCTTTTGAAAAATTCTTCTTAGATTTTTTAAATTAAATTTTTAAGTTGTTTGTGTAACATTCTTTAAAGTTTGCATTTAAAATAATAAACTGAGGGTTATAAAATTTATATGAGAAAGATCATAAAATTTCCTTTAAAATGAAATCTTTTTCGAATCTTTATCTCCATTTTCTGTTTTTAAGTAAATTTTTAAAGATTAATTTTTAGAATTTAATTTATTAAATGCTGATCACGTGGTTTCTTTTCTTTTTGTGATACTTTAAATTAATTTTACGTCACGTACATAACAACAAAATAAATTGACAAAAAAAAATATTAAAATACGGTAAAAGATAAAATTTAACCACTAGACTCATTGAGATGGAAGTTTTTTAAGAATTTAATACAAATTAGTATGTTTTATGGATATTAAACATATAAATTAATTGCATACATTGACCATTGTATTTAATTTGAATATTTTCTTCTATATTATTTTGTCTATAAAAATATCCATTACAATTTTTTTTATTAAATATATTTATTAATATATTTTGGCATTAATTGCATACATTGACCGTTGCATTTAAAAGATATATATATATATATATATATATATATTTTGGCATTAATTGCATACATTGACTGTTGTATTTAATTTGAATATACTCTGTAGAGAAGCGTGAGTATTCAGCTAGAAAGTAATATAATTCACAGAATTTTAGTTAAAGGGGAAAATTCTAGATTTAAAAGCCTGTGGTAACATTGATCATGATGATATAAAATTTTCATACAAGCAAAAAACATTTAAAATACTGCAGTTACTTTTTTACTATCATTTAATTTGTATTCAAATACAACTATGTGAATATCCTTTAAAGATTACCTACAGATTTTATTGCCTAATGCTATTTTTACATACATAGTAAATTTAAAACAAATGGCAAATAAAGTTTTAAGGCATTTATAAACCAGCGGAAGTTGAACAGTTTTTCAAATTGAAGGAAAAAATTAATATTTTAGCAGTCCAGATATTTTCCACAAGCAAGAAATCCCCCTAATACTAGCTCTGAATAAAGCAAAAGAAAACAAAGAGAACAAAAACAGATCTAAGAATTTTTAAACCGAGCTTAAATACAAAGCAAAACTGCTTATTTTGAAACTCTGCATAGCCTAATTCCAGTATCTAAGATCTTTTATTTTTTTTCAGTCATTTTTATGGCATGAATACTCAAATTTTAGTACCGAAATTTAAATAAAAAACACCTTCATAATGCAATCTATAAATTCATCGGTGAAAATTCAACAATCTGCAAAGTCCATCTATTTGAACACACAAAGATTTCACATGGAAAATAACTCACATTCCACCCTAATCTAAAAGTATCTCAGAAAATGCTACACAAATCCTATAATAAAAGAATCCCACTGCACTACAACTAGGCTACATTGGGCTCAATTTCGAAAATCTACACAGCCCAATTGCAGTATCTAAAAACTATTTTACAGTCATTTTTAAAGGCATAAATAAATTTTAGTACCAAAATTTTGAAAAAAAAACCTTAACGCATTCTATAAATTCATGGGTGATTTTTTTTAAAAAAAATTCAGATATTCAGTACACTAAAATTCAACTGCCTACAAAGCCCACTTATCTGAACACAAAGATTTCTCATGGAAAATAACTCACATCCCACCAAAATCTAAAAGTGTCCGAAAGAATACTACACACATCCTATAAAAAAAAGAAAAATCTTACAAAAAGTAAATTTTATTAGTTAAGAAAACAAACCATTTTAAAACCTGCTTTCATATATAGTCATTCAAATTGCAATAAACATTTATAACAAATTCACTTTTAAGAGTTTTTTTCATGTCATATATACCCGCAGGAAAGAATCTTTACATAAACAGCATTCATTAATACTGAAATATAAATATATTAATTCTTCGATTTTCATGAATGGTGTATATATATATATGCAGTGAAATAATTTAAATCCATAATTGTCTGTATCAAACAGAAATAAAAACTTGCAGACTGTAAGGAAAACACCACTAAGGTAATTTATACATAAAAAAGTGATCTATAATACATAAATATTATAAAGAAAGTTACAATTTTGGAACAATATAGATACAATTCCTGTTATTTAGTACATGTAAGCAAAATTTTAGCAATGAGAAAATATAAGGAAGAATACTGAATAAGATATATAAAATTTTATAAATAAAACTGTTAGGAGGATTAAAATACTAAAAACTGGTTGAATCAGTACTGCACTACCTTATCTAGATCCCGGTGTCTTGACTTATCAGTTGTAGTTGTGGACATAGTGGTTGTTTTAACCGTACCCTGACCAACAGGGAAAATAACTACAAAGAGAAAGAAGAAACTTAATTTTTGCTACAAAACTACATACTTACATACATACATATTATATATATATTTATATATATATATATATATATATATATATATATATATATACACACACACACACACACACACACAGTCGAATCCAGTTAATTGGACGACCGGTTAATCGGACCAGCAACTTATTCGGACCAAATCCTAAAGAACCAAAACAAATCTTATTGCATAAGCATATTTATTAGCAGCTGGTTATTAGGGCCAAAATGATCGCGTCCCGATGTGGTCCAATTAACCGGAATTGACTGTATATACATGCATATATGTATGCAGTGGAATCTCGATCTATCGTTTTTCAAGGGTCCGATTGAAATGAACGATAAATGTGGGAAAACGATAGATGCGAAAACATAACAAAGCAATATGATCATTGGGACTGGATAAAATGAACGACACATACGGAAAAACGATGGATCTGAAAACGATCGATCGAGATTCCACTGTATATATATATATATATTTTCATATATATAAATATACATATACACATACATACAGATATAATTTAAAAGTTTCCCCATGTTAAATTACTAAACTTACAGATTAAACACTACACCTAACAAACAAAAATACATGCTTTACAAGAATTATAAACTACAGTATAAACATGCAACTCCAATGTAATTTTTTATATTAAGATGAGATGAAACACCTGCTAGGTAAAAAAACTGAACCCAGAATTGGCTATCGAGTTACTGTGTCAAACACTAAAAGACACAAAGCTTCATCCATTAAAGAATTTGACAAACAAATAGCTTTTATGGAATTTGGTTGAAAAGCTTTTTTAAAAAAAAACTTAACCAGTACTTAACCAGTTTCATTAGGCACATCATTGCTTAAATGTCAAATTTGGAAGACACAATCGCAATAAGATAGTAAGAGCAGCTAATTCACCTTTTTGGCTCTATCAAGAAAAACTTCATACTAAAGGCTATTACTTTTGGAAACACTAAATTTCAACTCACAAGTTGATATGAAAACTAAACTTATTTTAGTGTTCTTACATGTTTTAGAGCTCTTTAGACTAGCTATTGAAACTTATGTTTGTTTATACTAGAAATGTAAAATGAAAGTTTACACAAAATGAAAGAAATTTAAATAAATTTTTACTAGATTTTAATTACACAAAACAACATTGATATAAATATATATATATACACAGTGGAATCTCGATCGATCGTTTTCCGGATCATCGATTTGCCGTATGTGTCGTTAATTTCACCCAGTCCTGACGGTCATATTGCTTTGTTATATTCCCGCATCTATCGTTTTTCCGCATTTACCATTCAGTTCAGTCGGTCCCTTGGATCGAGATTCCACACACATATATATATATATATATATATATATACATACACACACAGTCGAACCTTGATCTAACATTTTTCAAGGGACCAACTGAATGATAAATGAGAGAAAACAATACATAACAAAGCAATATGATCGTCAGGACTGATTGAAATAAATGACACAAAACGATGATTCGGAGAATGATTGACAATGAATGATTTTAACAATTTTCCATGCCTTTCTAGCTTGATGATAGCGTCCAGTATTGAAATCTTCGGTTCTTTCTTATTTTCAATATAATCAATGATCTGTAGAACTAAGTTCTTCCTGAAATGAACTTTTAAAGATTCAATGGCACTTTGGTCCATAGGCTATAATACGGAGGTTGTTTTGGGAGGAAGAAAAGTTACTTTAATGGCATGAAGACCTTGAACTGGAGGGTGGGCTGGACAATTGTCCACAGTAAGAATTCTCTTTTTTTTTGTTTAATAAGTTCTTGGTTCCACTTCCATAACCAGTTTTCAAAGATTTCTCCCGTCATCCAAACTTTAGAATTCGAATGATAATCAACTGGCAGTGATTTTATATTCTTAAATGTCCTCTGTTTTTTGTATTTCCTGATCACTAAAAGTTTCAATTTTTCAGTTCCAGTTAAATTTGCAGCAACCATAACTGTTATCCTTTCTTTTGAAAGCTTACCACCACTGCAGTTTTCGAGTTTGAAATGCAACGTCCTATCCGGAGTCATCCTATAAAATAGGCCAGTTTCATCAGCGTTGAAGATTTCATGGTCTTCATAGCCTTCTCTTAACTTAGTCCGAACGGTTTTAAGCCAGTTATCAGAAACTCATGATGGATCTTTGATTCTCCTGAACACAATGGAATAGCTCTCCCGAAAACTCTGGATCCACGAAGTTGAACAAACGAAATCATATTTTTTAAAGAGCTTTGCACATTCAGTTGCTTTTGCTTGCAAAATCAGTCCACTTGGGGGAATGTTGGCACTCCTTTGAATCTTAAACCATTGCAAAAGGGCTTCTTCTATGTCAGCATGTGGACTTTTTCGAAATTTCTTAATTTTAGTCCGATCTTTCTCAAATTCTTCTTCTAATTTTTCTCTATTTTAAAAAATATTTGAAATCGTGGCATTATTCACCTTTAAGTCATTGGCTAATGCTCCATTTTTTTTTCACTGTTTTATAATTTGGAAATTATGCGAATTTTTTTTCAACTGTAAAAGTTTTACGTTTTGCACTCATCATTGAATATGTGGAGGTACAGACTGTGATGACTTTTGTCAGCTGTAGAAAGGGTTGTAAATGCCTTGCACTCTTTCGTCTTGCCACCAGTCTGGAACTTCTGCTGCCGTCTGGGTTGGTTCCGGACCTCATAAATTTTTCTTGTCGGACTCCACTGGTGGATGGAGGTTTTAGGGGACTGGCTTGGCAGGGTCAGCACATCCGATCATTATGTCCCAGTCACTAGGGGTCTTAGGGATGGTGGCCCACTTTTCTTGGCAAGCTTTGTTTTCTTGGCGGTTTTCCGGAGGCACACATTTTCTGGCAACTTCTACTTTATGAGGGCTGACCACAGGCGAATTAGTTCGTGAGAGCTGGGGGTTTTTTAGATTAAAAAAAAAATGGATAAAATACTTGAAGAACAACGTGTTGCTACTTCCCGTCCATTCACAATTAATGTGTTCTTATAAGCGATTTATGTTCCCAGAAACCCATTAATTTTAAGTCACTAAAAGTGATATGTTCTTATTAACAATGTTATTATAACCAGATTTTGAATCCATCATTACACATCAGAATTGGCCAGGAACTAATAATTTCATTCTTCTTTTAAGTGATGTTTTTATAACCGGTGTTCTTATAAACAATTTTTACTATATATATATATATATATATATATATATATATATATATATATACACACACACTTAAATATGAAGTGAGATATCCTAAAGCATTTGTTTTTTTTTAATACTAAAAAATAAAATTCTACATAAAAAGCACAAATAAACAGATTTCTTTTTTTTCCTTTTAGTCTACCACTGAAGTAAATAATTCTTTCTTGTAGTGTGCCACTGAAGAAAATAATTCTTTCTTGTAGTGTGCCACTGAAGTAAATAAATAGCATTTAGACAAAAATTTTCCAATTTTTTAAACAAAATTGGTTTGAGATACTCAAATGGGTAACCAGACACTTTTCATTACTATTTAGTCAAAACTGTATTCTAGAATACATATCAGTGTATCTCAAATACTAGAAATTTTCAGTTATCTAAACAGAATTCTGACTTCAATCTAAATAATTTCTAGCCCAGATAGCACATTTATAAATTTCAAATCCATGCTCTCCACATCTTATAAAAGTTACTGTCAATGATTACCTCTATATAAGATAAACTATAGATTCTCAGTTTTTTTTCAATAAACATGCTTAAAAACAAACAAACCATTCCAACAGATTACACAAACAGTCCAAAATATTGCTTAAAAACTAAACTAAGAACTTAGGAGTACAACATCAAGATATATGATCTTACCACCACCTGAGCCTCCATCTTCATCTTCATCATTTTCATCATCTCCTATGCGATGTGGAAGAATGCCTGATCCTTCAGTATCCTCATCATCATCCCCTAACCCAGACGCATCATCCAAGTCCCCGAATTCTCCATCTACTGCACTGCCCTCATTTTGATCCTGAATGATTGAAGTCAGTTTAAAAATATTATTTCAAAATTGAACTCAAAAGATAAGTATGAACTGAAATAAAACATAACAAAAAATTATACTTGAAGAAGATTAAACAATTTATAAATTTTACATAGGAGAATAATACTGATAAGACAAGTTCCTCACAGTTATTAATAGCTATGGACTTGTGCACTGCTCTCTATTGGATCCTGAATAACTGAAATCAGTTTAAAATATTATCTCAAAACAGACAACATTAGCTTTAACTTAAATGTAATGTAAATACAAGTGCAAACAAAAATATTCTTACTTGTGGGATTATTAATTTTGTAAAAAGTTCCATAATGGAGAACAATATTGATTACCCAAATCCTCATACTTAAGCTATCACTTGCAATTTAATGGCAAAATACTTAGCAAAAGAGGCTTAAAAGCAAAAGAGGCAGCCAGATCAGTGCGACCTGCAATGACTTTTAATGTACCAATCAAAGGGATTCGTGGGGGGGAAAAAAACTGTCAGTCCTCTTGTGCACAACTCATCATTTCACTGCTCATTATTCATTTTCCTGTGCTGACTACCAAACGCTTAATTACATTTCATTACATTACAACATTTTGTGACAAGTCAGTCACTGCCTTCAGGAAGCATGATTATATCAAATGCAATAACTCAGTACAAGACAATGGTAAGAAAAACTTAAAAATAATACAACACTTAAAAATAAATATGCATAATACATTTACAGAATAAATGATATGTTATCAAAATTTACAACTACTATAAGTTTTTAACAAAAAAAATAAAACCATGCCTACAATTTTAATTAAATTGGGGTCACTTACAAACACACAAGTATAAACGTATCACCATGTAACTATACATTAATTGAAATATACGATATGAAACTCAAATATCACCTATCTTTGTGAGCATGTCAGAAAATAAACCACAAAGGCACTCATATTTGTGAAAAATTATATTTCATACTCAACAGTATTAATATAATCACACAGAACTCCACTCAGACAAATGTCCGTAGAAAAACCTTGACTTTACCACTATTGACCGCTAATGTAGTTATACCACAACCACTGCACATTCATTCATATTCAATTCACACAAGATATAAAACTAGAGATTTGACATAGGTAAAATATACTTTTTAAATAAAATATATCTTAAACATCATCTAGGAAAATTTTTGAATCTAAAAGTTTCAAATTTCCTTTTTATTTCATCAGGTATAAGAAATTCTTTTCCCCCTGTTAGTACTTTTACAGAAGATAGTTAGCTAAAACAGGAGAAAGCAGAGAGAAAGGTGAGACAGGGAAAATGATTACTGAATAGTTAGTCACTCCAGTATTGTTAATAGTATAAAATTTCAAAGGTTGAAAATACAGCTTAAATGTTGAAAGAAAAAGTAAGAATTAATGAATTGTTAGGAAATATGAGAAATACAGCTAAAGAGCATGCTTAAAAGAGAGATTAGAATATTTTAAGGAACTCACCAAACATCTGCTCAGGAGAGTTTCTTCTAATAATTAATTCTTTTACTTAACAAAATTAAAAAGGCAACAGCAATTCAGTTTGTTTAACTTATATTACATCAAAAACTTTTAGGTTTTGTAATCTTTACAAACAATCATTATCAAAGCAATAAAATTAACTAAAATTTCATTCATCACTATCATGCTGGACTTAAAAGAAAACAAAAATCCTGTAACTGTTTCTATTTCAATGTACACAAAATTAAATTTTGCTTAAAAATAATACAATTTCTTTAAAATGAAGTAAACTTATAACCAATATGGGTCATTTTTCCCAAATTTTTTTAAGCAATATAAAATTAAACATGTGTTTAAAGAATAAGTTAACCTGAAGTCCTTGCCTAACATAGAAAGCACACAGAAAGAAAAAAGAATTTGTAAAACTTAGGCATGATAATTATGGTTAGAAAATATACTCAATACACCTATATCAAAATTGACATACTTATGATTTCAAGAGTAAAAAACAGAAATGATTCATGCATGTATTAATAAAAAAAGCATTAAAATTCTGAAATTAGAGGAAATAATGGCTTAAACGAGAAGAAAGATTGAAAGAGTTTACTAGCATTTTTTTTTTTTTTCAAGATAGTTCCATGGCATGTAAGACTGAGATACACACTGAATGGCTGAAAATTTTTTTCTTTAAATGCTACTTACAGGAGAATCATTCAGAAAGTATATGTCTCCTTGTTTCACATCTGAATCCTATAAGAGAAATTACAATTAATTAGAAGTATATAAAAAGTAGGGGTAGACTATAAGAAGTAAATTTATTCAACAAATATTCAAAACGTAACTAAGCATGAACAACTATAGAAAAACATACTATTGAGCTTACCGCTTCAGTTGGTTATATGTTACTAAATTGAATTAACTACCAATAAATTTAAGTTACATTTTTAATAACCATGCGAAAATTTCATAACACTTTTATCACTTTGTTGAAGAAATTTTTATTTGTTCAAACGACTTGTTTGAAGATAGATTGCATGAATCCAATAACTTTCTAAAAGATTTCTTTTAACTCTAATTCAATAAAGCAATGGATAAACACTTCAGTTAAAATACACCTATTATCTTAAATAAAATTCGCAATTCTATTGAGTTCTAAAATAGTGTGTAGAATTTAAAGTAACTTTATTTAGGGAATAGAGAAGAAAAACATTCAATACGAAATTAGTTTCGAAATGATACAATAGATGGCACAAGAAGTTCATAAGGGAGGAAAAATAGTATCCACAAGTTACGAGTTTAATACATAGATGGCGCCTACATATCAAACAGAACTTCACGGAATAAATAATACAGGTATTTCGAGACAGAATTGTATGTTGGTAGTCATCATAAAAATGACCTTTTTAAATGATAGCTCAGGTAATCAATATAACGAGTTCCACTTCGCAAGACAGTAATGAGAGTGTAAATATGGGTACAACAGTGAGGGTTGTAGGATTATGTAGGACAAATGAAATAAGGATAATGTTGAGAACCCGCGTTATTTGCCTGATATATAGATTTGGATAAAACATACATGATTGGCAAAAATAAAAAAAATAAAAAAATTAACCTCCTTATAAAAGTCAAACTCCTTTTAAAGACAACAGTAAAATAAAATAATTTATCAGTAATATGTCAGGTCGCATAAATACATTTTAAACAATAATGTAATAAATATTTTGAAGAAAAATAAGTTCATAAATCTTCTATCCCCACATTAAGCCGTTAATAATTTTCCTTTATCTATCATTCTAATGACAGATTAAAAATGTGCATTTAAGGGAAAAGAATTTCACATTTAAAATTTTTTTAAAGTCTTTTTAATATATTTTATAAATAACTTTAATTTGCCAATACTAGACGTTAATAATTGAATGCAGAATAAAAAAAATTAACAAAAAAAGGTTTTTTTTAATCTTCAAAAACTATCTGGTTACATAAACGTCTTCTACATATGCAAAAAAACGAATTCAAAGATATGCATTTACTAATCGGTGATTAATCGAGAAGAATATTCCCGTAGCTTAACATTGGGTTTGAAGATCTGGTGATTTCAAATGGGTCAAAATGCTGAACAAAGTTAAACAGACAATTATTTAAATAGCACACAATTAGACGCAATAGTACGAGATATGATAATTACAAAACGATAAATTTTCAAGTGCCAGTCTGGAATTGAATTCTAACGGAACAGCACTTGAGACTCGAGCAAAATAAAATTTAAATATTTTTTATAATTACAGTTTATTAAAACAAATGGGCATTAAAAAGCTTGGATAAAAAAGAATTCAAGAAATTAATGAATTTAAGCTTTTTATTATTTCAGGGGAGCCATCCATTTTATTGGATGTTGAGATCATAAACACGAAAAATGTCAAACCCGCACAAAAACATTTAAACAAAAAACTTTAGGAACAATTAGGTAAACTAATACACTTTATAAAGTTAATATTAAGTTAATTGTTGAATTTTAAACTAAAAATTAATTAAAAAGTTAATTATTGAATTTTAAAACTGTATTACTAATAGTTAATAGCAGTTAATTATCAATTTACATTAAGATTCATGAAAACCTTTAAAACAATTTCTTTCGGCAGTAACATACAAAAACATTTTGCAAACTGTACCACTAAAAGCTGTAAAGTAAAATGTTAAATTGTGGAATAATTGTTAATTAAAATCAATTTAAAAACTAAACACAGTAAAAATAACATAAGAAAAAAAGCATGTGAAATGTTATACGCATGAATAAAAAGAAAACCCAATATAAAAATCGCACAATTCTGCTTCACAATCCTTAAAGATTTGTTAGAACAGCAAAAAAGAATACATGAAGCTACAGAGAACTTACGCTTCATAGAATACAATCAACCATTTTTATTAAAAATCGTTGCCATTCTGCAAGCAAACGATAATCAAAATTGATGCGCGTTATAAAATAAAATTATTTAACACAAATTATAAATAACAAAAAAATAGTTATTTAGTGTGCTACCAGCCAAGCCACTACATATTAAAAATAGAACCAAAAGAATAGAATGCAACTAATTCAGTTACAAATAATACAAAAAATTATTTTAAATCGTAGTAAGCAATGAAAAACATTATACACATTTCAATAATAGCAAAAAAAAAAAAAAAAACATTTGTCAGTAATTCAATTTTTAGTGAGAATCACGCTGTGAATGAATCACGCTGTGTTTACGTTTTGTTCAGTGGAGTATGCATTTAGAATTGAAATAACTCTAAAACTATTAAAGTAACAGAATAAGTGCAAGCAGAAAAAATCATCAGTTTTTAACATTTATGTACTTTCATGAAAAAAAAAAAAACCATCGATTTCGACATTTGTGCTAGATTTCTAGAAATAGAGGTGCCGGAACGGTAACCTTCCGGTGTGTGTGTGTGTGTGTGGGGGGGGGGGACACCCACCCACACCCACCCCGGGGGGGCCACACACACACAAATCTAGCCCTGTATATATATATATATATATATATATATATATATATATATATATATTGATATTGATTGAATAAATTCGATAAGTGTCCCTCGTTCGTTAATGTTTTCGAGGAGCTGTACTGACAAAGCGGCAGGTAAAATGATCACCAACAAACGTTCCCCCTCCCCTTAGATCTCATATACGCAATTTGTGAACGTTCCCCTCCAAGAAAAGACCCATTCATACAACTCGGCCAATCTCTGCAAATTATAAATACAAGAGAGGTCCCACCATTTCTGAGATAGATCGTCCGTCCCATTCATTCTGCTTTCTTCCGAACACAATTCGCTGCCCACCCGCCGTCGTAAAAATAAAAAAAAGTCCAGGAAGAGATGGGGAGGAGGAAGAGGAGGAAATTAATTCCGAAATCGTCTGCGAAAGCGTGATTCACATTCCATGACTAAGAGCAGCGGACAACATAAGCCCGTGATTTAGCTTCCTTTTTGATCGCAATACGAGGGCGAGTTTTTAAAAGGGAAGGCAGGAATATGTTAATTCTGGGTAAATAAATGTACTCTGTTCTTTAAGAATAAACTGAATAAACAAGAAGCTGCTCTCTCTTAAAAGAGAATGTCTTTCGTTTGACAGAGACAATTACTTGACGATAATAGTTCGATTCCTTACGTAAGGAATTCTTAAGGAGTCGCCACGGTCTCATAAAATTAAAATAACTTTTTAAAGTATTCCACGGAAGAAAAAAAATTCAGTATATACAGTCGAACCTCCATATATCGAACTTCCACATATCGAAATTTTTATATATCGAACTCTTAGCAAATCTTCATGTTCATTACATAGAAAAATTGTTTCTATATATCGAAAAAATCTCTATATATCGAAATTTTTTTCAAAGACAAATTGGGAGATTTTATTCCACTTTAGAATAAAATCTCCCAATTTTTGGCATTTGAAACAATACGTCGTGGACTTCAATTCGCGGAAAATGACCCTGATGAAGTTTTTAGTGGACTGAATAAATACGAACATTTCTTTGAACTTTCCGCAAAACTGGTTGTTCAGCAAGATATTCGTAGTTTTTTTTAAAAAGACTGTAACTGTAATCACTGTAACCACTGTCTGGATTATTATTTTTTTAAAGGTATGTAGTACTCAATAAATCTTTCATATTAATTCATTTTTTAGTTATTAACTTTCATTTAATGGGATTCGCATATAGATTAGAAACGGAGTTTCGTATACGAAAATTAGCTTTAATTTTTTTTTAGGAGAATTATGATAAAACTAAGCTCAATTCTATATATCGAATGTTTTTCCGGCAATTTGCTACTTCGATATATGGAGGTTCGACTGTATTTACCATGAAACTGTAAGACAGAGTTGCCTTTTAAAGGGAAAAAAATGGCAAGTTAAAAAGTCTTTTCACGAACGTTTCAACTTGTCGAACCTAAGGGGAGTCATCACCTTTACACAAGTTGAAAACACAGAATTTTTGCTGTTTGTTCGAACTTCTATAATTTTTTTTTTTGTTATGAACCATTATATATGAACTTTTCAGTACTAGTTCTCTAAACGTTATAGATTATGTTCCCTGAATTAATTTTATTACAAGTAAATAAGAATTTTATTTATGAAGTAAAAAGGTGTATTTTCTGAAAATTTCAAATTTATACTGATACTGCGCGCAGAGTTACAATAAAACTTATTACTAAGTTTCAATAATAATTTTTGTATTTTTTTGTGATGATAAAACATTAGGTAAATTTCTACACCTATTTAAATTTTAACACCCAAAAATATTTACTCCATACAATCGGATTTAAAAAAACTGAAAAAGGCCCATTAAAATGACAAGTCAAATGCTATAAATTCACAGTAAAATCATTTTTATTAAGAAAGAATTAGGTGCATATTTTTGGTAGCATCATTTTACGCCTGTTCTGAAAATATGAAAGCAATATCTGCAGTAGTCTCCTGTATACAGTAAGCGCAAGCATGAAAATGATCATTACGAGACAAAGGCTTTTAAAGTTCCCACACTGGCAATGTTTCCATTGGAACTGCTTCTTTCATGTCATAGTTTTTAATGTTCTAGTTGGAATATATTAACGCGGTTTGTTTTAAATGATTCAGAAATGTTCAAATATTCTAAAAATGCATAAAAGGTAAAATTCGATTTTTCTGAAGGTTCAAATGTGATGTGATTCGCTCACCTCAAATGCTTTCAAAAATAAACACTTGCAAATATGTTTTTATAATAATTACAAGATAAAAATAACTTTTTATACACCATGTTTTTAAATTTTCTGTTGAATCATATAAAAGTGATAATTCTATGTATTGATAAATACTTTAAAAAAAAAATTTTTGAGGATTTATCCCATCAACTTGAAAAAAAAAATGAAGTTAGTTGGAAGTTAACTTGCATTTAACTTTTCGTTCCCGTCCCGTGCGATAGATGGCCGCACCAGTCTCCAAAACAAAATTAACTGAAAATGAATTCAATTCTGCTTAAAGATGGCTAAAGGTATTTAAAAAATGCATTGTCATCGTGTTCTGAGCCATTCTAAAAGTTTGAAATGTCTAGCTAGTCGGGAAGTTAGTTAAAAATCGATTCCAATATTTGTAAGGGACAAACACACAAACAAACAAACAGGAAAGCAAGTTAATAAAAACATGGTTTGGAGCACTACGGTCAACTTGCTGCACGAGGACTCATAAAACAGGGGCCTACTGCTTAAAGCCGATTCCGATCGGCTACAAACGTCCCACAAACTCAAACCCATAGACTCTGGTACCGAATGCCAGCGCCCTAGTCATTCGGCCATCGTCCGGCAGACACCGGTATGACCTTAATGCAGTTATTGCTTCAACCGTATCTGACAACACCATGCCATGCTTAATTCAGTATAATTGATTCTACATAAAAGAAATGCTGTCAAAAGCCGTTCGGAAAATCGAGCACTTGTCATATTTCTGAACATAAGCCACGGCATTGACTGAAACCTCAACTCGTCTGCATGATTTTAACCACAACAAACTGTTTCAGTGGCGTAGCGAGCATAACTGGCGCCCGGGGCACGATACCTTTGTGCCCCCCCCCCTGAAAAACATATAGTAATATAATATATAGACCCTATATTGGCGCCCTCGATAAACATATAATAACATAATATATAGACCTTATATTGGCACTCCCCCGCGAAAAGCATATAGTAACATAATATATAGACCTTATGTTGGTACCCTCCCCTAAAAACATATAGTAATATAATATATAGACCTTATATTGGCGCCCCCCACAAAATAATATAGTAATATAATATATATACCTTATATTGGCGCCCTCCCCGAAAAACATATAGTAATATAATATATAGACCTTATATTGGGGCCCTCCCCTGAAAAACATATAGTAATATAATATATAGACCTTATATTGGCATCCACCTCGAAAACATATAGTAATATAATATATAGACCTTATATTGGCATCCACCTCGAAAACATATAGTAATATAATATATGGATCTTACATTGGCGCCCCTCTGCGAGAGGCGCCCGGGGCATGATAGACCCCCTTGTCCCCCCTTTACTACGCCACTGAACTGTTTTCAAACGATTTTCGAACCGGTAAAAATCAATCGTCGAAATTACCTTATCCGTATGGGTGTTTCGTATAATGCGTCCAAATAAATCACAAACAGAGATTATATCAGTTGCGAGGTCATTATTTTAAAGCGACTTTCTCGTTCGCGAAACTAATAATTGTCGAGGAAGAATTCCGGTGATTTGCTTCCACGCGCGACGCGGAATTATTACCGAACGACAAAATTAAAGTTGAGAACTCTCTTTCCTCAGGACCGAAAGGGCAATCCAAATAATTTTCCCTTAACTTCCCTAATCACTAATTCAACGTGTTACCGACAGCGAATTTATCAAACCCGTGCGCACGTCCCTCGAAGTTATCGATTTTTACGAATGCACTTGTAATCATTATGTCGGGCGATTACGCTAAATGGAATCGAGATTTATAAAAGAGATTGCACGCGCCCGGAACGAATTCCGTATTTCACTCTTCGCACGCGGGCCGGGCATAAATTTTCCGAGAAATGCGTGAACGGATAGCCTGGGAGATATAATGCGCCCAATAACCCTCGATTCGAAAGTCTGGAGGGTGTTGGAAGGGCATGAAAGGTTGATGTATGTATTATATATTTATATGTCATGACGGCAATTTTAATTTGTATCACGCCCCTCCCATTGTAATCAATCATGAAAATTTTACCACTTATTACTAAGTTGATTATATTGCCGGGATAAGTGCCATAACATTGCGATGCATAGCAGTAATTAACTTTGGGGTAATATATATATATATATATATATATATATATATATATATATCAAGAGAGAGAGAGAGAGTGAAACTTCTCTTGCCGGCCACCCCTCTAACGGCCCCATTTTGTTAAGAACCCTTTACAGACTCTATAGCAGCAATGTTATGGAAGAAACCTCTTTTCGACGGTCACCCCTCAAATCGGGCACTTTTTTTCGGGACATTACTGAACAAACACCACAGGGAAGTTTCATGGTGTATATATATATATATATATATATATATATATATATATATATGACATGCTTCGTATCCATTTCGTTATTAATTAAAGGCAATCGTGGTCCGAATGAGACGACAGATAACTTAAACTCTTATTTTAATTATTAATTTACCAGAGCTCCAACATAATTATGCAAACCACTCCATCTAGGCTCTCTCTCAAGACATACGTCCTCTGCCCATCAGATCTCTGTGCCGACTACCTCAGTTCTTTTTGTCTTCCTTCCGCCTAAAAATGTGATGACACTTACTTTCGAAAGTTCCAGAAGCTGCTACTTACATAACTTTAAAACACCTCGCTCGAATAATCTCTTTTTAAAACTGGACCGTAAGGTGGCGACCTCTATTGGTAACTTTTGCTATTAAAACCCCCTTTCTTGTCTCTTTATTCCCGATATTTCGTGAATTAATAGTATCTAATTGCCAATTCCTATTTTTACTAAACAAAATCCCCGTTTAAGGTTCCCACGACTGTTCCCCATAGTTAAGGCATTACATATATATATGTATGTATGTATATATATATATATATATATATATATATATATATATATATATATATATATATATATATATATATATATATATATAAATATATATAGTGGAATCTCGATCTATCGTTTTTCAAAGTACCGATTGAAATGAACGATAAATGCGGGAAAACGACAGATGCGGAAACATAACAAAGCAACATGATCTTTGGGACTGGATAAAATGAACGACACATGCGGAAAAACGATGGATCCGAAAACGATCGATGGAGATTCCACTGTATATACATACATACATACAAACAAACAAAAACTAACAAACACACACACGCTTGATAAAATGAAACGGACGTGATAGGAATTAAAAGTGCATATTATAAATATATATATATATATATATATATATATATATATATATATATATATATAAATGAATACAGAGAAGCTAATAACTGCTGTACATCAGCTTTAGGCACACATATGTAAACAGTATCAACTAATTAAGAAGGTTAAAATGGAGCTAAATTTTTCGGATTTCTAATGGGAGAAAAAAAAAAAAAAAACATAATTTACCACCTACTCATCATAAGCTCCTTTGCATTTTGAAAATAGTATGCCCTAAATTAAAAGCGTGGGGAAAAACAAAATACATACATATTTGTAGAATTTATACAAATGAAAATTCAAGGTCTTTTCCTGGGCCTGACGAGATTTTTCCGTGACCGACATCTAAATTCGCGACATTTCCGGCACCTGTTTTCCGATTTCGAGACCGGTAGACACATGCAGCGTAGAACGTTTTCCCCCACCCCCTCCCCGATCAACGTTTTAGGTTTTAGAACGCGAACGCTTACTGGACCTTACCCCAACGAAATCGTGGAGGAGGATGATAGTGTTCGTAATTTTAAATAGTTATTAATTATCTGTCTTCTTCAAAGACATGTCAGTGTTTTAAAAGTTTCCTCAAACACACATTTCATACAAAAGGATTTATACATACACTTATATAACACTTAAGCATATATCCATCCATCCATCCATCCATCCACACACACACACACACACACACACACACACACACACACACACACACACACACACACATATATATATATATATATATATATATATATATATATATATATATATATATATAAGCAATGAAAATACTAAACCGATGTAGAAGAAAGAAGTGACCATACCTACACGGATTTAAGAATAAGAGAATGAAATTCACAACAGAAATGGAGGTTTTGTAGTTAATGACCGGGGGGAGTTGTGACCCCCCACTCCGATTAAACAATGTTTTAAGCCATGACAACACTCTCGGAAGTCTGCTACAAAACTGAGACCTTTTTATAGAAAAGAAAAATATAAAAGACAAAAATAACTATATTACACAAGATACAAACACTAAACACCAAACTTACATATACATGACACCAAGACACCAACTCAACCCCCTAATGCATCGCCGTCATTAGCACGGTTTACTTCAGGCTCATTGAACCATATAGAAAATCGACGTTCACGGTCGCAGTCAACTATGTTAAAAAAGCGAGTTAAAATGTATTTTAAAAAGTAATAGGGAAATCCCTTATCACTTGCGACCAGTAGGAATTTATTGATTTTATAGTCCATTTGTTCTTGATTTGAATGTAATCTTTTGCATCTAACCAAGTAGTTTAAAATTATGTTGCGTTTAATGTTTTTATGTACAGCACTATCCCAAGACATAATACGAACGGTGTTAAAAGTATAGCTATCACGTTTGTCGTATAGTTTATAAGCAATGTATTGTTTTTTATCAATATAAAGGATAAGATCAAGAAAAGCAATTCCCCCAGTGTTGTCCCGCTGGGTTTCCACAAGTTTTAAACCGCTAGGGTAAAATCGCAAATCTAATGAATTAAAATTGTTATTTAAACATACGAGAATGTACCTAAAAAATACAATTTCATTTAGCAACATAACACCCTTTTCATAATGGTGCAAATAAATGTCAGCCAAAGCTGAAGAGCAACCTCCCCCCATAGGCACTCCATGTATCTGTCGATAAAAACTTTCCCCATTGTACAAAACAGTTTCAAATAATACGATGTCTAAAAGGGCAATAAATTTTTTCAAAGATATAAATAAAAGATGCAAATAAAAGAAAAGAAAAAATAAAAGATGCAAAATGCATTTTGCAGCCAGGTTTATGATAACTTTTAAGTCTGCAAAAGGCAAAAACAAAGAAACAAACAATATACAATATTTTAAACGCAGTGTTGAATAACAAATGTATAAATATTTTAATAAAACAGTGACAGTAAGTCAAGAAGTTAAAATTATCGCTTCGATGCGAGTATTCTTCGATAAAGGACACCGTGTGTGTGACAGCATGTTTAATAATCCCCAACACGAACCTCATCCATTCTGGTAAAAGGGCGCGTGACGACCATTTCGAGAACCTAGATTAAATGAAATGGCGTAGAGGCATTATTGACACCAAAAATCTATGGTTTGACCGCGCATTATTTCCGCAATATCGCCACATGCATCAAACGCGAATAGTCGAGACATTTATAAGTTTCGATTCATTTGGAACCATTTGTCAAATGGCGCCAAAATTTACAACTAAAATGTTGCCACATGTCATATGATAGGTGGAATGTTTTGTTTTTCTTTAATATATGCTATTCAGACCTTTATAGAAATACGCAAACCCTTTTTTTTTAAAAATAAAATGCAGCTATTTAAATAATAGTGTCTAATAATGATTCTCAAAACCTTCCAAAACATTTTCCTTAAAAAGAAATTTTAGCAGGATTCAAACCCTTTTCAAGAAATCAAAAATAAGAACTACTTAAGGACCTTAAAAATGATTTAAAATACATTTTAATTAAAAAAAAAAACTAAGCATGTAAAAGTATCTGTTTAAGGATCACATATAACCTTATGATAATTTCCCCTGAAACGTTATAAATTGATAATATTATTAATCATAATTCAAAGTATTTTGACAGGTTGCAATCTATTGGGTTATCCTTGAATTTAATTTGATAAATAATTACTCCATAATTTGAAAAGAAATGTTACCGGTTTATATTAGTAAACAGTACATCCATACACAAAAGTTTTGCAATTAACAATTACTATTCCTAGCTAAATAATAAAAAAAGAAAGGGACAAATCAGAGGCTTTCAGTTTCTGGTTTCCTACCCATTCACGCCGGAAAAGAAAAATCCGATTTTGAAGACGTGTATGAACACACGTTTGTCATATGACAAATATGACAATATACTCATTACACAGCAGAAATCGTCAGCCTCATAAACATGTGACAAAAACAAATTTATGTAAACAAAACACGTGGTAGATATTCAAATTTCTTTCAGAGAAATCTTTTCCATTGGCATTTCTCCTTTAAGTAACTATTTACAAAATGTCAGTTTACAATACAATTACTTTCATTTTACGTACCGCATATTTCTACAGAATTTTAAAACGTAAAATATTTAAAGTACAACACAACTGAAGAAAGAAGTTCCAGTAGTTCAGAATACGGATGTTTAATTTATTTTAGGAAAGAAACTGGACTAGAAAAACGACCAAATTGTCTGCGATGTCGATTATTCTTAGGAAAAGAAGAAAAAAATTATTCCAGAAATTCTTCGAAAATAATAGTTTTTCTACCTTTTTAAGGCAATTTAACTTATTTTCTTTTCATGCAGAACACACACGAATATGCATTTCCCGTATTTCATGTCAACAACAAAAAATATCGTCTGCGAGGGCAAAGTTTATTTCTTTCGAAAATTTCTTATTCAAACCATTTTCATCTACTTTGAGGTCCATAAATATTTAAATTACGGCGTAGTTTAAACTATGCAAGAAATGTATTGTCAAACCATCTTCTATTCAAATATTTATTTAAGGGGGAAAGAAGTAATATTCCTAAATTTTAGGAAATGAAAGGTAGCATACGTTTCCACATTAACGAGTTTTGATTCGGGGGTTTTGTAGTTATGGCTGCGATGGCAGATCGTGGATTTTCAGAACAGGATGTATTGAATATCTCATAATGTCAAACATTGTTTGTGTTACCGGCATGGTATGTGATGACTATTAAAAATATCGATTAAAATATGTCCATATGAAAATGTTTATTTTTTATAATTTGTCTTTTAAATAAATCAGAAGTAAAATGTGTTCATTAAAGTTCCTTGTTGATTTACCTTTACCTTGATATATATATTTTACTTTCCTGACTAATAAAGAATTTATATATCTAATACCTAAAATAGGCCTAGGTCAATACCTTCTGGCGTAAATATATTCCAAATACTCACGTAACAATAAAAACTTCCTCTGAACTACGTAAGCTTCCTCTGATGACATATTTTTAAAATAAGAAATATTTTTTTGCTTTCCTTTAATAATTTAGATACTGAATAAATATAAATTCTTTACTAGTCAGGAAAGCAAAAAACATTTTTTATTAAAAAAACTGTGTCATCAGATTGAAGTTTATCTCAGATGGAATTTATATTCTTACATGAGTATTCGGAATATATTTTCGCCAAAATATATTGACCTAGGTTTAAATACTGGACATGTAAATTCTTTAAGCCTATACATTTTGGCGTATATCTATCCAAACGCTGACGTCATAATAAAAAGTCTTACGACGGTGCAAATATCGTTAACAATTGTTTCTTTAACGATAAATAATTGACTAATTAAATTTATACGCGTTATTAGCGACACCTCTGAACAAAAACAACTTTCTTATACTTCCCCACGCTTATTAGCAATCAGGATTCATTTTCACCAGTATCGATCAACGTCATAAAAAAAAAAAGAAAAAACTTCTCAATAATTCCGCAGTTTTTAAATCTGATCATCACTTCCCCACAAACAACAAATGATTGATTTCCGTCTTAAGTACCTTCATGCGCAGGAAGAGGGGAAAAAACACAACGCGAGACAAACTTCAGGTTTAACGAAGACTTCGTTAATGAAGAGTTAATGAACGCATGGGAGGAATTTTTTTAAATTAATCTATCACAGCGCTCATAAATTATCCACATCTAGGCAAGGTTTTTTAAATATATTTTTCCTTTTACCTTTCCAACCAATGTCATTGAATATAAATTCTTCTAATCTGTAATTCGTAATGAACTTAATTGATTTTTATTGAAAAGTGGCGGCTTACATTTCCAAATTAAATCGGAAAATGAGTTAATATAGTGGAGACATCGGCAAACAATGAAAGCAATGGCATCTCCTTAGCATAATCCTACATTCAATTACCTATGATTAATAGAGGGTGAAACGGAATATCATTTCTAGGCATGGATTTCTGGAATGGAGGGGGAAAAAAAGAGAATTATTTGTTTTTTTAACTCTGCAGGTGCAACATTTCGAAATTTTTTTTATTGCTGTATTTCAAAGGCCAACCTTTTGGGATTCTAAAACTGCTTTACTTTTTTTTATTCGTACGATCATTGGATGAGGCCTGTTCACGTAAGAAGCCCGTAGCGGAAGCGTAAAAGGAAAGATGGCGATGAGATGGAAATAAACCAATCATAGGCGTTAAAAATTTCGTTGCTAGTCGTTTGGAGGGTTGCCATTGGTTAAATACATTTCAATACTTTAACGCTTCCGCTACCAGATTCCTATGTGAACAGACCCTTATGGTAAGGTGACCAGACGTCCCGCTTTTGGCGGGACAGTCCCGATTTTTAACAATTTGTCCCGCGTCCCGCGGCGTTTTAAAAAAGTCCCGATTTTTGGAAAGAATGCACGACAAGCTAGGGAATGGCGGGAGAACGGGAAGGGAATATACGGTTTTCGGCGGCCATGTGGCTATTTAGCATATATGAGTTTTATATGAGTGGATGATGGATATGAGTTTTATATTATTTTTGCTAATTTTATAATGTTAAACTTTAATAATAACAAATAATCGTTGAGAACTGATTATCAAAGTACGCATTGTTGATCAGTTGTCAGAATTCGAATTTTGAAACAAACCATGTTCCATACAATAATGCACTAAAAATTGTGGAATAAGCGCTGTTCTTACAAGAAACTAATGCTACGACTGAACGCGTTTTTTCTACGGTAAATAAAGTGTGGACATCAGAAAAATCTCAATTAAGAGTTGAGACTTTGAAAGCCATTTTATGTGTGAAATATAATTTAACAAATTCTTGTGAAAAATTTTATGGCCTTTTAAACAACGACAGCAATCTACTAAAACAAAATTCACGCAAATGAGAAATATGCCAAAGAATAAAATAATACTATGCATATTTTATTTATTTATTTATTATACCTGTAAATTGTGCTTATGTTGAAATTTAAAAATAAATATATTACAATACTACTTTTGCGTTCTATGAAAATTTTTGTTGCTCCATATAGACCAAATTTTTAATCAATTCCCTCTATTTTAAAATGTTATGAAATGCTTACCAAAATGATATTTGCTTTCATGATTTCATATCCCATTTGGGCTAAAAATATGTGTATTTAATCAGAAGAGATTTTTGAAAATAAGTGCTCAGAATGTAGGCAGAGATTTTGCAGAGAAATTTCCCGGCATAAGCTTAAAAATTTCCAATCTACATATATAAAATCCAAATACGTCTCCTCTTATGCTCTACAGTCCCACTAAGAAATGTTTTTAAAAAATTCAAACTTCAGGTGGGGGGGGGGGGAGGATTAAAAGGGGTTCAAACCCCTAAAATGCTGACTAACTGGTCACTATAATACCTCTCAAGGTTGTAGCGTACTGGAAATATGGTCTTATTTTTTCCCGAGACCCCACAAGAGCTTGAAACACAGCTGCGTGATTTTCAAGGAATGTGTTGCTCGTTCCCACCAGTTCGGAACACGTGGGGGATTAAGAAACGTTTTTTTCCACAGATGCAGCCAGTAAAGCTGTCATCTTAACGTTTCTGCAATGTAATAAAGTTCGGCGTCTAAGAAGAGCTGTCAGCCGATAATCTGCCGGTCCCTCCACCCCGTCAGAAAATCCAGACATTGGGGAGAGACGCTAGAAAACGCGGCCTGTGCGTATGTGTGTTTTAGGCTCCGTACGTTGTGAATCTGCACGGGATTTTAATTGAATATGTTGTACTGTTTAAATGTTAATTTTTTTTGGTTAATAAATTGTTGAGTTTTTGTTTTAAAAATTTGGCCTTCGTTTGTTAATTAGAACTCTGTCTTTCTTTGTTAAGGATCCCATGGTAGTAATTTTTAGCAACGCCTCAGAGAGAATAGCCTTACTTACTTGTCGTGACGCTACAAGGTCAAGGTAAATGGTTTTACGAGGGATCTGGCTAGTAGCTTTAAGAAAGCCCTGCCTAAAACCTCGAACGGGTGGAAAGTTAAATTAACATGAAGAGGAGTTTCGAATTAAAAATACAACAGGGCGACAGAATTTGGAAAAACACTAACGGCTCCAGCCTGGGTCGGTAATCCGCCCGAGTTTTGGCCGCTGTTAAAAAGATCCGTTACTCCAGAAATGGAGATACTGGGAATATACATTCGTGAAATAGCGAGCGAAGTGTAGGGGAAAGCAGTGATTTTTTATTTATTGGTCCCGTCGCCGAGAGGAGGTTTTATGGCGTCCCTCATACCTTTGATGATTCGTACTCAGACTGCTCCGGAGAGCGGCTTTAAGACGAATGATCAAAGCGACGAAATACTTCCCCCACGTTGGGGGGAGGGGGGACTAATCGACGCCAAAATGTGTCAAGAGTCGATGGGAGGAGCTTATTCGCGTATATGTAGTTGTAGCTAGAAAACCGCATCGAGACGAAAAGGAGTACCTTGATAATGACAATTAGTTAAATGAAACGAAGAAATTAATTAAAATAACCAGTTTAAATCTCAAAGGGGAAAAGAACTAGCGGCACCATCTACTTCCTAGAGCTATAAGATCTAGGAAGCTGAAATTTTGCATAATGGTTCCTGTTAAGCCCTGGATACTCATTATGAAAACTTTTCTTAAAAATGAATAAATAAATAAATAAAATAAAACTTTAAGGTGGTTATGGGAAGCTTAAACCTCCCCCCCCCCCAAAAAAAAATAAATAAATAAATAAAATAAAATATATATAATCTATAGTCCTATTTAATGTCGGATTTGAATCGGAAAACGTTAGAAAGAAAGTACGGCTCAAGAAACGGCTCAAAAACCAAGTTCCATCAAAATCGTCCCGAAATGGACAGAGCTAGAATTTTTTGAAAATTTGATTTTTTTTCTCCAAATCTGTGCATTACGTTTTGTCGCTTTAAAACCCAAATACCACTGACTGAGTTAAAACTGCATATGGAACCCTAATGCCTAAAAATTTTGCATAGTAGCTCCTTTGATGCCCTAGGTGCTCACTGAGTGAGCCTTCTAGGAAATTCAACCTTAATTTTACCGCAAGCGTTAATTTGAATTAAACTAACCAAATTACATAATTAACAGTACCACGAATTA
>OU015503.1:117586035-117648535 GCA_907164885.2 Dolomedes plantarius | reverse complement strand
GGGAAATTACTATTCACGAGCAAGAGACGCTCTAGGTCTAAAACTAAAATTGATTAATTAAATTTAATTAATGAATTAATATTTGAAAAAACTGTATTAACATCAAGTGTCATCCACTACAAGTTTAAAAAAATGTATTTGAACTTGAGTGGATGAATAAAAAGTACTTTTTATTAACGATTGAAAATTTGAACAAGATATATATAGGTCTAAAATAAAATTGATTAATTAAATTTAATTAATGAATTAATATTTGAAAAAACTGTATTAACATCAAGTGTCATCCACTACAAGTTTAAAAAAATGTATTTGAACTTGAGTGGATGAATAAAAAGTACTTTTTATTAACGATTGAAAATTTGAACAAGATATATATAGGTCTAAAATAAAATTGATTAATTAAATTTAATTAATGAATTAATATTTGAAAAAACTGTATTAACATCAAGTGTCATCCACTACAAGTTTAAAAAAATGTATTTGAACTTGAGTGGATGAATAAAAAGTACTTTTTATTAACGATTGAAAATTTGAACAAGATATATATAGGTCTAAAATAAAATTGATTAATTAAATTTAATTAATGAATTAATATTTGAAAAAACTGTATTAACATCAAGTGTCATCCACTACAAGTTTAAAAAAATGTATTTGAACTTGAGTGGATGAATAAAAAGTACTTTTATTAACGATTGAAAATTTGAACAAGATATATATAGGTCTAAAATAAAATTAATTAAATTTAATTAATGAATTAATATTTGAAAAAACTGTATAAACATCAAGTGTCATCCACTACAAGTTTAAAAAAATGCATTTGAACTTGAGTGGATGAATAAAAATCACTTTTATTAACGATTGAAAATTTGAACAAGATATATATATAGGGAGAGTGTGAACTAATAGTAGGAATTGAAAAATTCTTTCGAGGGATGAGTTTTGATGCCTAATTGTGAGTATGGTGGTTGCGGTCGGCGTTGCCATTTAGTGAGTAATAATATAACGGATTTGCAGTAAAGAAAGATTAAAATTTAATAGTCAGTCGCGGGCCGGCGTTTTTGGATGTCTGGTTTGTATCGCGTGTGAGGGGCGAACGGTAGAGTGCATTTGATTAAGTGGACTTAGTGATATTAATCTGGGTTATTTTGGCCAGAGGATAGTTGTGTTGGATGTTCGCCACTATCGCGGCAACCGGACATCAGAAATTGGCGTGTGGCTGAAATTCATTCTCGACTTTCCCCATGGGTTAACATTGAGGTGAGCGAATCCAATAAGATTAGTGCACAGCACCCTTAATCTACACTTAATAGTCGTTAAACTGCCCTGATAGCTAGATTTCGCTGGATAAAAATTTTGTAAAAACAACAGATAACTCAAGAAAAGGGGTTTAAGGGGACAGTGGACTTTCAAAATTGTGAAATTTGTCCAAAAATTCGATTTTTTTATTTAATGAATTGTGAAACTACGGACGAGTAGGAATGTGTTGCAAAAAGAATTTTTAATTTCTAGAATTACTTTTCCTAGTTATAGGCATTTGTATTTAATTTAGATATTATGTGGTTACTAATAGCAATAACTTTAAATGCGTTTTTCTCGAAATAAAAATTTTCATGTCATACGAATATTCAAACTGCTCCGGGCGCATTTCTAACTATCGCATTGCTTTGAAATTTAAGTTTTATAGACTTAACTGTATATCAAATAAATCTTATTGAAAATAATTATGCTTCGTAGCTCAGAATTTCCAAATTTCGTACTTGAAAAGATGATTTATAGGTATTTTGCGCAATAAAAAGGGTGTTTTCACTGTTATTATTTTTTTCTCTTTATATTTTTAATGAATGCTTAATATAAGCAATAAGTTTCATTGTTAGTTCTATAAGGTATCCTGTAAATAAAAATTACCATATTATATGCAAAAGAAATGCCATTGGAACATTTTTAATGAGGCTAATTTTTGATATAATTATTAATTCATAATTCATAAATTATTAATATTTCATCATTAAATTTTAACCACTTTTACATATCCATGGTACTAATCACATATTCAAATTTCAAGCAAATCCATTCAAAACAAGAAAAGTCAGGTTTGAAGGTCCACTGTCCCCTTAACAGAGATTTAAAAAATGCACACCTTTCCGAATAAAATTTGTCGCGATCATAAATTCAAACTAAACCCTCCGGATGTTTTAATTTTTCAGACGCAGTGTTTGATAAACATTTTTAACAGCATAGGAACCTCCCGTCTAATTTTATCGAAAGCAGGAACAATTAAAACGTTCAAAACCCCACGACTAAATTGCTAGAAATAAAAAAAATCCTCCAGCAGATTTTCACTTTTCTAAAAAGGAGGGTTAAGAAAAACATTTTAACTAACTAGCGTCTCATTTGATTTTGTTTATTTTGCTTCCGGCTGCGCAACCCTGAGGCGCTATCTGGCGAGCCATTGCAATTCCGACTTTCTTCCGGAAGCAACAAATTTACCAGCTGAAGAACCGACAGTAAATATTCATAAAGAGGTTGGAAACGGAGGCTGGAAAAAAAAAAAAAAATGAAAATGAAACAACTGAAATTTGAAAACTGAACTCTCTCGACAGAAGTCAATAAAAGCCAAACAATTTTTTATTCTCTCGAAACGCTGATACTTTGAAATTTTTACTCTAGACAGTTTGAGTATAGAAAGTAAATACAGTGAAACTTCTCGATGGCGACCAGCCATGGTTCCGAGGAAAAAAAAAAAGTGGCCGTTTTGAGGAGTATCCGTGGAAAAGAGTTTTTTTCCCATAATATTGGCTCTATGAAGTGTCATTTCTTTTTAACAAAATATGGTCGTATAAAGAAATTTCACTGTATTTGTAACGATAAGGCAGGTTTTCTGAACCTGCGAAGTATTTTCTGGTGGGTCGACCGATTTTACTCAATTAAAACAACTTTTTAGCGAATTTCACCGAAATAAATTTGTCAACACGGTGAAACTTCTCTAGCCGGCCATCCCTCTAAACGGCCATGTTTAGTACACAATACATTATTAAGACTCCATAGGGCCTTGTGAAGAATCCATTGATTCTCACAATTTATAGTAAAACCCTCTCAATCAATTCACGTCCCAACAGAAGACAACCGTGGAATCCGGAGGCAACACAGCGGACAACCGAAAGCCAGAAGGAAACGTCCCAGACAATGCAAGCCTGGAGGCGAGGCGACAGTATGTCTGAGATTTTGGACAAAGTTCAAAAGACATTAGTTTCGGTCAACCCCTTGATCGATGATTATCGGGGAAGATTAAGCGACCTAAAGCAATCAGCTGATGTGCTGACGAAGGGTGCTAATCACCAACCGAACTTGCGAAAAGTCGATGTCACTTTAAAGGCACCAATAAAAACGCTTTTAAATATCGAGCGATCGCAGCGCTAGATCTACGAGTTGTGTCGCTACGAACTAAAAAAAATCAGTCAGCATCTAGACCTGCATCTAGAGGTCGCTACTCCAGCATTGAAGCCGTAGCTTACGATTCTTTATAAGTCCTCATGCGAGCCAAAATTTTTTTTTCCGACACCTGTCGATCGCTCCCAAACGAAGCGAATTTGTTGAAATAATATTTAAGTCCTTCTGAGAGGCAAAGATTTTCTAGACTCCTTGTCGACTCGTTCCTAGAAGGAACCGTTATAGCTATTTGAGAAAGCTTATGTTTTTAGATCCCAGACGGATCTGTTCTATAAATTATCAGCGGTATAAGAGACTTCGAGCAGAAGTAATTGCCGTGCGTCCTACTGTGCTTCCGGATAAGAAGAAATAGACACTAGTGTTCAGACTGAGTACTTATAATATCGACTGATGTTCTTCAGCTGAATTTGTTCCCTGCACGTTATTTAGAGTGTATACTCTACAGCGATGTAAATAATATTTCATCGAATTTATCTCGTTGTGAATAAACATCAATTTTATATATTACTGGATTGTATCGTCGTCTTCTACACGCTACCATTCGGCGAATTCTTTACAGCCTGTATCGCGCGAACTTCGGAACCAGGATGTATTCTCAATGTTATTCTATTCAATGTCAGTTAATTTGCAGATGTTAAAAATGTAATAAATAGTTTTGTCTTGTGTGAAATAGACAAACATCCTGAGTCCACGAAGAACAAATTCAGTTATCCCTTTAATAATTGAGCTTATTCGTTGCACATGCCGCAGACGTTTACTTCAAGTGAGATTAAGGGCCTGTTCACATCACATAGGAGTCCGGTAGCGGATGCGTAAAAGGAAAGATGGCGCTGAGACGGAGGTAAACCAATCATAGGCGTTAAAAATTTCGTTGCTAATCGTTTGGAGGTTTGTCATTGGTTGAATATATTTCAATACTTTAACGCTTCCGGACTCCTATGTGAACAGGCCCTTAGTTTAGTTTAAATAAACATGCAGAACGATCTAAGCAATGGATCATTGGTGGAACAGGGCTAGTATTACGGAAGAAACGTCTGTTCGACGGTCACCCCTCAAAACGGCCACTTTTTTCGGAACCATTACTAGCCGCTACAGAGGAAATTTCACTGTACTTATTTACCATGAAACTACAGGGCAGCGATATTTTTGTTTACGAGAGGAAAAAAATACCTTTAAACTGAAACTCAGTTCGTCAGAAACCATAGTGACCACCCAACTTTATTGGGCGGTCAATGAATGGAGTGGTCAACTTATTATTCGATGGCCAAAGTAAACTTTGTCATTGACCGATGTTAATCCTTATTAATTTGGGAAATTTATTGTGAATGTAAAACAGTTAGGAGTCAATCAAGTGCTTCGACACTAAAACTCCAAAATGTGGACTTAACAGATCTGGTTTTTGAATGGCTCAATGCATGAAGACACACGGATTGGGCCAATGGAAGAAAAATCACATTTTTGTGCAGGAGAAAGCGAATGACGAGAGGATGTTTTAAGGGGGAAGTACGCTACACTTGATGACATTCTGGATGAAGTTATTCATCACGGAAACATGACTAAAGTGTAAAATACTTGAGACTCGCCTTCCGTACTTGGAATCCTGAAAGGAAATGCGAGACAGACACGTTCAGCATTATGTCTCCCGGGGCATGACCTTTACAAAGTGGGTTTTTTCTATAAAATAATTATGGATAACAGTTTTTATTTAATTATAAAAAAAGGGGTAAGTGCTGATAGTTTATTATAGCAACCCATCCTACATCTGTTACCTGCTCTTGCACGCATTCCTGAAATCACTGGCAGCATGAAGTCTCCTGATAGACGCAAATAAATATTTGTTTTTTATAAACGAGAGAATCCCAAACAGCCCGAGTCATTCAATTTCCTGTTGGTTCGATAGATATATAAAAAATCAAAGGAGCTTTTAATTTTTAATTTAAAAAAATCACGTGATTTTTATACGCATAACGATCTATATTTAAATTAAAAAGAAGTCATTAAGAAATGTGTGTAAATTTTAAAAAAAATGTTTTTATGTCCCGAATTTCATTCAAAAGCTCTCAATAGCAACATTCATTCAAAAATACACACACAAACAACAAAAAAAAAAAATTAGTTTTTTTACCCTCATATTATTTTGAATGGTAGGCAGCAATTAAAAAGTGGATTATGTATATGTAGTCGGAGATGAACAAAACAATCAATCAATCAATCAATATATATATATATATATATACACACACACACACACACAGAGGTGAGATTCAGCCGGTTCGCACCAGTCCTGTATAACCTATACCCAATGTAGGTATCGGTTCTACAGAACCGGTGCGAACCGGCTAAAACCCACCACTGATTAGGACATAGACCCTGTTGTTAATTTATTTGAATCCCACCACTGTGTGTGTATATATATATATACATACATACATACACACACACACACACACACACACACATATATATATATATATATATATATATATATATATATATATATATATATATACATATATATATACATACATACACACATATATGTACGTATGTATACAGACATATCTATCCATATATAAGTATACTTATGCACATACATTATCCATTCATACATATACTTCGACTTATACATGTAGGATTTTTACTTAAATATTGTAATTAGATATAATTGTTAGCATTTAGCTTTGTTTGTATTAGTATTGATAAGCTTTAGTATCATTTGGAATTGTTTCTGATAGATGGCGTCTCTGAAGACGAGATTATGTTCCCAAAAAGCATGTAAACGAGGCTATTTTTGTGTTCGTCATTGATTCATTCCGGTTTTGGCCGTGGAACGAGAATGTATAGTTGTGATGAGCGTGAAAATTTTGTGAGTAATGTTTTGTGTTTGTGTTCGTCCTGCAATAAATGTCTGTGGAATACATTTGACTTTTTATTGTCTTGCATCAAATCAAATTCCCTAGACGCGAAAGTCCTATATATGTTTATCTATACGTATGTATGCTTACACATATATATTCATCCATACATATATTTACTAATATATTATATAAGTGAGAGAGAGAGTTTTCCATTATGTTGTGTTTCAAATATACAAGTTTACGAAGATATAAGTCAACAAGCTTTCGTCTGCCGTATCTAACAACGAAAATTTCTCCAAGAAAGAATGTTATTAAGTAACTTCATTTAAGCACGATCTGCAGCAAAAAGTATCGCCCAGATTAGAAATATATATATGGTTAGATTATTAGAGAAGAAAGCGAAAAGAACAGCTCGTAGGACTTCATACGTGCTTACTTTATCACTAACTGTAAGTGATTTTCCGGATTCTGAACAGATCACTTAGCTAATGACATACAACAGAATTTCAGTTCGGCTTCACTTTTCTTTCAATTCTTACCTGTATCCGTACCGGAACATTTCATTCGGGATTATATTTAAGCAAGGGATACTTTTTACATCAATTTACTTCAGATTTATTTCAGATGCGGGATGTTCCTGATATTTTATGAAGGTCTATCAGATTTTATATGGCCACGTTAAGCTATGGAGAATATTAATTTGGGTATTCTTTTATATACAAATTAGCAAATGCATATTTTTGAAGTGTTCCGGCATAGGAAGGTACTTTAGGTATTCTTTTAATCACTGATTAGCAAATGTATATATATATGAATTGTTTTCTGCATAGGAATGTAATTTAGATATTATTTTAATTACAGATTAGCAAATGCATGTTTCTGAATTCTATTTTCTAGATAGGAATGTACTTTAGATATAATTTTAATAACAGATTAGCAAATGCATGTTTCTGAATTCTATTTTCTGGATAGGAATGCTCTTTAGATATTATTTTAATCACAGATTAGCAAATGCATGTTTCTTAATTCTATTTTCCGGATAGGGATGTACTTTAGATATTATTTTGAATACAGATTAGCAAATGCGTTTCTGAATTCTATTTTCTGGGTAGGAATGTACTTTAGATATTATTTTAATCACATATTAGCAAGGGCATGTTTCTTAATTCTATTTTCTGGATAGGGATGTACTTTAGATATTATTTTGAATACAGATTAGCAAATGCGTTTCTGAATTCTATTTTCTGGGTAGGAATGTACTTTAGATATTATTTTAATCACAGATTAGCAAGGGCATGTTTCTGAATTCTATTTTCTGGATAGGAATGCTCTTAGATATTATTTTAATCACAGATTAGCAAATGCCTGTTTCTTAATTCTATTTTCTGTATAGGGATGTACATTAGATATTATTTTGAATACATATTAGCAAATGCATGTTTCTGAATTCTATTTTCTGGATAGGAATGCTCTTTAGATATTATTTTAATCACAGATTAGCAAATGCATGTTTCTTAATTCTATTTTCTGGATAGGGATGTACTTTAGATATTATTTTGAATACAGATTAGCAAATGCGTTTCTGAATTCTATTTTCTGGGTAGGAATGTACTTTAGATATTATTTTAATCACAGATTAGCAAGGGCATGTTTCTGAATTTTATTTTCTGGGTAAGAATGTACTTTAGATATTATTTTAATCACAGATTAGCAAATGCATGTTTACGACTTCAGTTTTCTGCAAATGTAGATAAACGCTTGAATAGGGAGCGGGATAGTTCTGCTTTAGCGCCTCAGCGAGAGATTTCACACACAAAAAAATTTCTGCAATCACAAAATAAACAATTTTTTTCTCCTTGCGAGATAAAAGCAAGCCGTATGTACGTCAATCACTATTTAGAAAGAGAAAATTTCCCGTGAAAAAAGTGTTAAACCGAGAAAACGCTGAAAAAATCCTAAAACTATGTTTTCTACAGTTATCAGGAATAAAAAAAAGAAAGACTGAAAGCATTTTCGCTTACCCGAATTCATTACGAATTTATCTTCAAACGAAATCGAAAACGTAATCTCATTTTGCCAGCAATCAATTCATGAAAATATGAATCAAAACGATGGGATTGGGGCTACCCCCCTTCCCTTGCAGGGGGGGATGAAAAGTAAATTATTCTCTTCAAATGAAGCGAATTATTTACCATGCACTTCTTACTCTGAAATAAGGAAAGACCTCATTACATAAAATGTTTAATATTCCTGAGTAATGGAATTCCTCTCTGAGTAAATATTTGCTAGTTTCTTTTTTTGAAAAGTATTTGCTTCTATGCGAAATTATTTGCGAAGAATATACACTGTTAAAGACCCTACATCGGTCCTCCATTACCAACTTTTAATATTTTTAATTACATGCACAAGGGGGGGGGGGGAGATCTGCTTTTAAAATTACAAAAACAGCAGACTCGCAACTCGTGCCCGAGCGTAACTGTTAAAATTATAAATTTATTCCCTGCATATGAACTAGATGTTTTATGCAAATGTCTCATCCTTTCAACTGTGACCGTATCTGCGTTAAGCTGGATATATAAACAACTCAACTAAGTTTGAATACCTTGGCTCTCTCGTCTTCTCCATGTTCGTTGTTACGGAATGATGTTGTTGAACGTCTTTAATGTCTGATAAAAAATGTAATGTTTTGCTGTATGAGAAAACTGGAACTGGCATTAACTTTCTTTTACTCTGAATATTTACGCTCTTTTGAAGCACGCGGGGCGGGAGGGGGGGGGGGGGCAAACTAATACTGGTATAACCTTTCTTTCACTCTGAATTTTTAGGCTCCTTTGAAGTGTGTGTGTGGGGGGGGGGGAGAAAACTAACACTGGTATTACCTGTATTATTTTGAGTTTTTATGCTCCTTCGAAGAATGTAGTGGAAATTAATTGTGTTTTTCTAGTGTAGAGGGCTTTAGTCGTCCATGTTTTGATGTATTTTCAATATTGCTTTGTCTTATGTAATTTTCTAGCAGTGTTCAGTACTCTTTGTTAGAACCACCGAGCATGGCGTCTGTTTAATGGACGATTGGATAATGAATAAATATTAACCAGGAAAAGAAATGGCTCTTTTATTTGGAGTCTGGTCATCCTTTTTGCCTCAAAGAGGAAGGGGGGGGGGGGGGACAAATACTGGTATAAACTTTTTTTTTTTTTTTAACTCTGAATTTTTAAGCTCCTTTGGCACAAGTATTACCTTTTATTATTCGGAATTTTTAAGTTTCTTTGAAGCGCTGGTAAAAGGGGGGGGGGGGTCAAAGAAAAGTAACAAAGTATGCATATACATTTTTGCAGCCCGTAAATATTTATACATAAGATAGCAATATGTAAAGAGGCTTACAGATACCTAAAAATTATTTACTGCATAATCCTTATTGGTATAATGCTGCTAATCAGTAGCAAATCTTGTATGGTGATCAAATGGAATCGATCATAAATTTACAGATGCTAACTTTGTGCTTAATTTTTCACCTTTTAAACGGGAACATTTATAACAAACGGTTCACAGTTAAATAAAAAAAATACTATATGTCTCCGACAACCATTTACATTGTATTTCAAATAATAACACAAACAGCCGTTTAAAACCTTCATGAATTCAAAAACACTCGTAAAAGGGCGCCATAAAGCATACAGCATTAAAAAATAAATTCGACGTGTCGAATAACAAAAAGAAAATATCGCCGGGAAAAAAAAAACAACCACGAGAGCGAATTGGAAACATACAAATGCAAAGCGAAAAAAGATTACCTCACAAAATCTCTGTTAAAACTTAAGCGCACAAAAGCTTTTCTTCTCCATAGCAACAAAGCTCAACTTTTTTTTTTTTTTTTTGATAAATGATATTTTCCTCAATGTATACCACCAGTAAATGGATTCGTGTTCGATTTTCTGAAAAGTTTCGACATCGAAAAATGTACAGAATGGCAACAACCGGGTCTTTTATTCTTTTTTCCCATTTCTGATAAGATTGCCACTTAAAATATGGTAATTATTTATTTTCGGATGAAAAATGACTACCCACAATTATAACGAACAAGCATGAATTTGTTTGCGATTTAAGATTTTCTTTTCCGGGTAAAACAATGTCTTGAAGTTAAAGAAAAGATGTTAAATGCAATTTTAACCTTTGTTTCTTGACACTTGCATGAAAAGATATAAATTTTAAAAAAACGAAGAGACATTTAAAAAAAAATATATCGGCAGATGTTTTTTGGTACAGTAATCACCGCTAAAGTGTTTCAATCCTGTAGTTGTGATTCAGCATTTGTGCTTTTAGATATCAGAGCACAGTGACACGTAATTATTTTCTCAACAGTTTTCAAATCACAGATTTACGAATGTATATTTTGGAAGTCTGATTTCGGTTTGTAAAGGTAGACGTTTGAATAAATCAGAGCACAGTATTTAAAATTTAAAATCTTAAAATTTTTTTTGAAAAAGGGCGTTAAATTATTGTTGTCTATCTCTAGAACACTGAAACTGCTTTTTGAAAAAAAAAATAAAATAAAAATAAAAATAATAATAAAATGAAAGATTACAGAAAAGTAAAGGCATTGCATTTGAAAAAAAGAAATTTTTCAAGTAAAGAAAACAATTAAAAGATATGTATTTCCTAATTTGTGATGGAAAACAAATTGCTTATTGCAAAGTAAAAATTCTTCATACCCTCTTACATACGGACTGAATATCGCGGGGTAAAATTTTCCATATATTCTAAACATGGAGATAGAATATCGCGATGTAAAAATTCTCCATATTTTCTTAACATGGGGATTGAATATCACGAGGTAAAAATTCTCCATTTTTTCTAAACATGAGGATTGTACATAGTGAGGTAAAATTTCTCCATATTTTCTTAACATGGGGATTGAATATCGCGAGGTAAAAATTGTCCAAAGTTTCTTAACATGGGGATTGAATATCGCGAGGTAAAAATTCTCCATATTTTCTAAACATGGGGATTGAATATCGCGAGGTAAAAATTCTTCGTATTTTCTTAACATGAGGATTGAATATCGCGAGGTAAAAATTCTCCATATTTTCTAAACATGAGGACTAAATATCGTGAGGTAAAATTTATATGTTGTACACGCTTATCATATGTAGACTTTTAATGCAACAATAATAAAAAAAATAATAAAAATAATTGAGGGGAAAAGTAAATATTTTTATTTATAAACTTCCAAGTCACGGTAAAAGCGAAATTCGCGGTTCACAAAAATAAAGAAATCAATTTTAAAAACATTTCCAAGCAGCAATATAATTTAGAATGATACGCATTTCTTTGGAGCAATATTTTTTGTAATCAAAGGACAAATAGCTAACTATTCTTTCGGACGCCTAAAAAATGAGGCGTCCGAAAATAGGAACGTCCCAAAAGATATGGAACGTCTGTCCGTCTTTGTAAGTCCCCCCCCCCCCCACTCCCGAAAAAAGTGATCTCATTATTTTCCCAACAAACTGGCAGCAGATTTCACTTTTTCTCATGCCAATTACAGTTTTCGAAGTAATTGGGGCGGCCCACGGGATAAAAGAGACACCCACGTTTGTGGAAGACTTCGCGAACACACTTCAGCCATCCGTCATTTTGGAGAAGTAGAAATGAGAAGAACCGGTTTTCAGTGCTCATGATGCCCTTGTACCAGTTATGGAGATGGTTTCGGGAACCAGATCAATGCCCGAAATTGGTCAGGACACGTGTTTGCCGTGAAAAAAACATTCGCTTTCACTTCCGAATCCTGGTCAAGGGCTGTTGTCGATTGTTCAAGCTTGGAGATAGGAGGCGGGGTTGGCGGGAACGGTCATCTTTAGCCATGGGGAAATTGGGGGGGGGGGGGGGGAGGATGATTGATTCGCTAAAATCTTCCAAAGAAGCAGTGACGTAGCGAGCATAACTGGCGCCCGCGGCAGAATAACTTTTTGGCGCCCTCCCCATGGTCTTGGGGACCATTTGGCACCTCTCTGCGAGTGGCGCCCAGGGCATGATAAACCCCGTTGTCCCCCCCCCCTCGCTACGCCACTGCAAAGAAGGCAACTATTGGCTAGAAAACACAATGTAAATAAATGTGTGTGTATGTATGTATATATATATATATATATATATATATATATATATATATATACACACACACACACACACATTTATTCAAATTGTGTTTTATATATATATATATATATATATATATATATATATACACATAAACTTCTCTATGACGGTCAATAAACTGTTCCAAAAAAAGGGGGGTGGCCGTCGAAAAGAGATTTTCTCCCCTAACATTGGTCCTATGGAGTCTTGAATCGCTTCTGAACAACATAAATGTTAGAGGGGTAGTAGGCTAGAGAAGTTGAACTGTGTGTGTGTGCGTGTGTATATATATATATATATATATATATATATATATATATATATATATACACACATACAGCGGAATCTCGATCGATTGTACCCCGAATCATCGTTTCTCCGTATGTGTCGCTTATTTCACCCAGTCCCAACGATCATATTGCTTTGTTATGTTCCCGCATTTATCGTTCAGTTCAGTCCAGCTGAAAAACGATAGATCGAAATTCCACTGTATATATATATATATATATATACACACATACAGCGGAATCTCGATCGATTGTTCCCCGAATCATCGTTTCTCCGTATGTGTCGCTTATTTCACCCAGTCCCAACGATCATATTGCTTTGTTATGTTCCCGCATTTATCGTTCAGTTCAGTCCAGCTGAAAAACGATAGATCGAAATTCCACTGTATATATATATATATATATATATATATATATATATATATACACATACAGCGGAATCTCGATCGATTGTTCCCCGAATCATCGTTTCTCCGTATGTGTCGCTTATTTCACCCAGTCCCAACGATCATATTGCTTTGTTATGTTCCCGCATTTATCGTTCAGTTCAGTCCAGCTGAAAAACGATAGATCGAAATTCCACTGTATATATATATATATATATATATATATATATATATATATATATATATATACACACATACAGCGGAATCTCGATCGATTGTTCCCCGAATCATCGTTTCTCCGTATGTGTCGCTTATTTCACCCAGTCCCAACGATCATATTGCTTTGTTATGTTCCCGCATTTATCGTTCAGTTCAGTCCAGCTGAAAAACGATAGATCGAAATTCCACTGTATATATATATATATATATATATATATATATATATATATATATATATAAATTCCCTCTAACGGGGCAGGGACTGCCCTTTTCGACAGTAGCCCGTTCCACACCGCGATTTTGTAACTCTGTTTTGTGAACATGATATAGGTGAACCAACATCACTCTTGCTGAAGAGACAACACAAGATCATATACATGCCTTGGGATTCAGACCCGTTGAGCTCATAACGGTAACCACTATACAATGTGGACGACTAACACGGTTATTAAGTATAGAGATATATATTTTTTTACTTTTGCCATCTTTCATTGTTCAATTCTTTTAAAATCAAATTATACGATATATCGTAATTACGTGACGGGGGAAAAATAGCCACAAATAATAATAATAAGAAGAAGAATTTAAATGTTAAAAGACAGATTTGTAAAGGAAAGCTTCTCTCGTACTATCAAAAATGCTGCTTTATCAAAGTATTCGAATGAGAAGAAAAAAAGGCGTTTTTTGCATCCGTAATTTTCAATGCAACAATAAATTATTCGCTTCATATTAACCGTTTAAGAAATTCGGAGGGTTTTTCCTTTGATTGAACTCCAACATAAAAAAAACTCAATAAAAAATCAGAAAGAATTTGTTTAATTAGATCTTTCCTAATGAAAACCCTTCTTTCTTTAGATGTTAACAAAAAGCTCGCTTAATGTTTTTTCTTCTTCTTTCTCTTGGTAAAATTAAAAATTGGTTTTTTTTTTTGTTCATGTGATACAAGAAAAATCTTGTTTATTCACACATTTTGTTAACGAGTGTGAACGAAAACTTTCGACACCCTAGTTAAACTCAATGCTGGAATATCTTGGTTTTCTCATTTAGCGTTAATAATAATAATAATAATAATAGTAATAATAATAATAATACACAGTTCCCTGCACCACCGCTATTCTGTACAGTACATCAGAAGTATGTTCATGAAAGCAAAACTGCTGAAAATGTGTTTTTACTTAATAAAAATATTTGTCTAGCTTTAAAAGGGAAAACTGTAAAAGATATTTCCACAAAATTGAATGCAGGATCCACCGATGCTTCTAGAGTCAAATTTCCCCACCCTCGTAATAAAATATATTTCCTTAAAAACTACTTCTCTGCCATATTGCTAGATTAAAAATCAGATTTCACAAGAGTAATAAATACACAAATTTTAACATATCGCATTATAAATGCACGAAAATTCATAAATGTACCAAATTCACCCTCTCGAATTTAACACCACCACAAAAACTCCTGCCAATATTTCTAAACCCGCACCTCATAATTATATAAACAGATGAAAATTTCCATAACGTTTAGAAATCCAGTAAGTTCTACCTCATCTACATATATAAAACAGTTCCGTAACTGACTCATTCATTCACTGACTGACTGACTGACTGACTGACATACAACGCACAGACCAAACCGCTGGACCTAAAGGGCTGAAATTTTGCATGGCGATTCTTCTAATAGTGTAGGGGTGCACTAAGAAAGATTTTTCAAAAATTCTTCTTAGATTTTTTTAAATTAAATTTTTAAGCTGTTTTTTAAACTTTTTTTACGTTTGCATTTAAAATAATACATTGAGGGTTATAAAATTTATATCACGAGAAAGATCATAAAAATTCCTTCAAAATGAAATTTTTTTCGATTTTTTACCTCCATTTCCTGATTTTTGGTGAATTTTTAAAGATTCATTTTTAGAATTTAATTTATTAAATGCCGATCACGTGATTTCTTTTTCTGGTACTTTCAATAAATTTATCGTCACGTGCGTAACAACTAAATAGACAAAAAAAATATTTTTTTCTCTTTCTAATGCAGCAGACGATTGGATATATTCCAAAAAAAAATGCATATCCCTTACGATTTTTTTTATAAATATATATATATATATATAGATATATATTTTACATCAATTGTATACATTGATCATCGCATTTATTATAAATATATATATTTATTTTTTGGCATTAATTGCATACATTGACCGTTGTATTTAATTTGAATGTACTCCGTAGCGAAGCGCGGGTTTTCAGCTAGTTATATTTATAATTTAACAAACCAGAAAAATTCCTTGTTTCATGTACCTCAAAAAGCAAAAGTTCTTTATTCGTTTACACAGAACTTAGAAAAGAGGTATGAAAACCTAGAGCAACCAACCACACTCCGTGAGAAACAGAATCTTGGAAAACTGTGCACAAAAACTGGTTTAAACAGGGAGGCTGCACCCTTTACATAATCCATAATCACAACAAATATATAAAACAAAGTCTCCAATAAACCTACTATGAACAAGCTGCGTTTAATAGTAACACATACATCAAGCTCTCTTTAGCTGTTGATAAGATCGATTAGTCTACCAGAGATTACATTCAGGTAAAACATAAACCGTTTAAATACCTGCTTAACTTGCACCCCAGAGAGATTCAAAACAAATGTTCCAACCCATTGAAACGTGAGGGTTGAAACGCCTCACGTCACGCGCCGCAAAAATGAGCAGGGGTTAAACTGTCGGTAGAACTCCCATCTCTTTGATGACAGCCAGCTTATGGACTTATTACGTCTAAAACAGAGAAACAGCAGCCACAGATCGAAATCGTTAAAATCCTTGAAAGTGAAATTCGAGCCGTTGAATACATACATGATGATCGGAGATTCGATATCTGGCTTTAGGCCGAACAATGGAAATGGATCTTCGGTACTTTCTAACTCAAAGATTACAAAAACCGCGAGCAATTTCGGTGTACTTAGCCATTAGGATGATGTTAGCCATGAGGCTATTTCCCTTTATAATCGCTGTATAACAATTATGAGCTTCGATCACTGGCGAATGTGTGTGTAAGGCACAATAGATATAAAAAACATTAAATCGAATAAAAATTTTAGAATATTATGATTACGAACAAAACACATACGAGAATAGAATTTTCGAAATTCCACATAAATAACTAATATGTATGTATGTATAAAAATGTGTGTGTATATATATATTACACTGACTGATAATTTTGGCGGTAAATTCTGCATTTGGTGATTTACGGCTTGATGTTTATCGATGTTAAGCTTTGACATTTGCATTAAAATGATACAAACAATATTTTAATATAACTACAAAATATGACTTTCAATCTGAAAAGTTAAATAATTTATAAAATTTAGCCTTCAGAACATGGCCAAATCTACGCTAAAAAATATGCGCAAAAGTAAATTTTTAAAACAGCCATTTTTAGGAAGATAAACATTGATACGATAAATTTGCAGAGCTCCCCCAATAACATAGTATGCATATATAAACTAACCACCAATTGAAACAATAATAAAATTTTTATAGGTTTTATTTCATAAACAACAACACTTAAAATTCGAAAATAATAGAAATTTTTTTAAAAAATCTTGTAACGACACAAAATTCACAAGAAAATTTCAAGAAATTATGTATAGTATAAAATTATCCACAAGTAAGTATTGAAAAATAAGAATCTTCAATTACATCAACGCGTTACCAGGGGAAAAAATTTAAAACCATTTTAATATGCATGAATCTCAGCTAATTCTAGTCACGATCGAGTTTCACTCGGAGGGAGAGGAGGGGAAGAACAGGCGATCTTTTTTACAACATTAAGCAAAATGTTCTCCATAGCTTATCTAACACAATTAATACTAAATTCTCCATTCTCTCGATATATGGGCTGGAAAAGAAGAGTAAAAATACAATCTAAATCACCCAATTACGTTAATTTTTCTTTTGCTCGAAAGATCCCGATAAATCGCATAGTTTCATTACACGTAACGAGTTGAAATTAAGCTTGCGAACAACTCATTTCGAACATAAGTTTCTCTCGCAGACGATGAATGGCGGAAAAAAAACTCATTCCGGTCGGTTGATAGTGCTGTAGTTTCACCTTGATGTTTCCGTTGCCAGGTTCCGCTATTCGTGAATTACGTTCGCTATTTTCGCAGACGATGGCGGTTGTATCTTGACATTTGAAAGAGTTACTAAACACAGTAATTACATGAACTGTACGACAAACAGATGAAGAAGACGGGAATTATTCTAGCGTTAATTATTTTCTTAAGTGATAATCGGTTTCAGGAAGAATTTTGTTCGAAAGAAGGGGTGTTTACAGTGCTTGTTTCAGTTGTCATATTAATGAAAGAATTTAATCTGGGTAAAAATTATGGTGATCATTTATCTTTTCATTCACTATATTCCTTTATATAAAACTTTCAGTTATAGAGAAAAATATTAATAATTACAAGATAAAAAGAACTTTTTATTTACCATGTTTTTAAATTTTCTGTTGAATCATATAAAAGTGACAATTCTATGTATTAATAAATACTTTAAAAAATTTTTTTTGATAAATTATCCCATCAACTTGAAAGAAAATGAAGTTGATTGGAAATTAACTTGGGTTTAACTTTTCGTTCCCGTCCCGGCCGATAGATGGCTGCACCAGTCTACTAAACAAAATTAACTGAAAATTAATTCACTTCTGCTTAAAGATGGCTAAAAGTATTTAAAACATGCATTGTCATCGTGTTCTGAGCTATTCTAAAAGTTTCAAATGTCTAGCTAGTCGGGAAGTTAGTTAAAATTCGATTGCAAGATTTTTACTGGACAAACACATACACAAACAAGAAAGCAAGTTAATAAAAACATGGTAAAAATTAAGAAGTTATAAGAGCCAAAAGTTGTTTTCTTTAAAAGGATAAAGAAACTCAAAGAAGCAAGTCGCATATGTTTCGATGAAACGTTTTACTATGAAAAAATATAAATTCAGTTTCCCCATTGAATGTATAAATTAAACAGTAATTCATATATTTTTTTCTGTTCTAAAGAAACATTACGCTTTGTTTTCACTTTTCACCTTACTTGCGTTTCCCATTTCTTATGTTCTTAACTGCTCAAATATTTTTGTAACATACTTGGAATGCCTTCGAACAATACACTTTCAATATAAGTGAGAATTTATCTTCTACAAAATCACTAAACCATGGCAATTAAGACAATATCAAAATCCTCAGCAGAGGAAAATGTTTAAAAAAGAGAGCCAGAGAGATAGAAGTTAATAGCTTATACCTTTAATTCAAAGGTGCCGACGCATTTTAAAAATTACTTCCAGTTGAAACCACTTCATCAAATTTTCTCATAATGTCTCTAAATTACCTGAAATCCTCGTCCAATATTCATTCGAAAATAATTGTGCAATTGTAAGTTAAAAACTTCGATGAAGAAAATGTAAATAAAATTACCTAATTATTATAAACAGTCCTCCTGCGTCTGGTAAGTATTGGAGATATCCAGCATTTATAACATATCCACCTCTTCTTGCCACACTGAGCTGTTTTATTCCTTAGAATAAAATTTTCATTTTTTTGTCGCCATGAATTAGCATCAGACAGTCAATGGATTGCATAAACCTACATTATTCCTCTACTTCTGCTAAGTATTGGAGATGTTTTCAACGTATACTGCTAAAATAAAATCTCTATTTTTTGTCGCCATGAATTAGCAACTTTAAGTTAATGGCTTGCATACACCTGTATTTTCCCTCTACTTCTGGTAGTAGAGATCTTTTTAATGAATCCAATTCTTCCTGCCACACAGTGTGTTCTTTGCTCCTTTAGATTTTATTTTACTTTATTTTTCTGTCGCCATGGGTCAATTTATAGTTAATTGTCGCCAAGAATCAGCAACTTACAGTCAATAAGTTGCATAAACCTACATTTTTCCTCTATTTTTTCCAAGTATTTGAAATGTTTTTAACGTATCCACCTCTTCCTCCACAATCTGTGTTATTTTCTTCCTTAGAATAAAAACTTTATATTTTGTCGCGATGAATTAGCAACTTAAAGTCAATGGGTTACAAAGGCCTATATTTTTCCTCTAGATCTTGTATTGGAGATGTTTTTAACGTAGGAACCTGTATTAGCCAGTCTCTGTTGTTTATTTATTTATTTAATTTTTTTTGGCGCCATGGTTCTACTTATAGATTATTGTCTCCAAGAACAAGCAACTTAACAGTAAATGGGTTTCATAAACCTATATCTTTCCTCTACTGCTTATATTGGAGATGTTTTTAACGTATTCATCTCTAATAGCCACAGTCTCTGTAGTTTAATTTTTTGTGGGCGTCATGGGTCAAACTTATAGATTATTGTCTCCAAGAACAAGCAATTTACAGTCAATGGGTTGCATAAACCTATATTTTCCCTTTATTTCTTGTATTGGAGATGTTTTTAACGCATTTACCTCTACTAGCCACAGTCACGTGGTTGTTTTTTTTTTTTTTTTTTTTTTTTTTTTTTTTTTTTTTTTTTTTTTTTGGGGGGGGGGGGTGCCATGGGTCCACTTATAGCTTATTGTCTCAAGAACAAGCAACTTAACAGTAAATGGGTTTCATAAACCCATATCTTTCCTCTACTGCTTATATTGCAGATGTTTTTAACGTATTCATCTCTAATAGCCACAGTCTCTGTAGTTTAATTTTTTGTGGGCGTCATGGGTCAAACTTATAGATTATTGTCTCCAAGAACAAGCAATTTACAGTGAATGGGTTGCATAAACCTATATTTTCCCTTTATTTCTTGTATTGGAGATGTTTTTAACGCATTTACCTCTACTAGCCACAGTCACGTGGTTTGTTTTTGTTTTTTTTTTTGGAGGGGGGGGGGTGCCATGGGTCCACTTATAGCTTATTGTCTCTAAAAACTAGCAACTTACAGTCAATGGGTTGCATAAACCTATATTTTCCCTTCTTGAATTGGAGATGTTTTTAACGTATTCACCTATTCCTACCGAATTCTGTTATTTTTTTCCCTTGGAATAAAAACTTCATTTTTCGTTGCCATGGTTCAACTTACAGCCCATTGACTTTACAGTCAGTGGGTTCACAAACCTGTATGTGTATTCCTGTATGTGCAGAATATTTCCTATCTATATACAGTCGATTCCGGTTAATCGGACCACATCGGGTCGCGATCATTTTGGTCCTGATAGCCGGCTGGTTCGATTAAACGAACATGCGATATGTTACAAAACGAGATTCCGATTAACCTGTGGTCCAATTAACCGGAATCGACTGTATATAGAATACTTCTTGCATTTTTACTATATGTGTAGAATCTTTCCTATATGTTTAGAAAACACGTGTAGAATGTATATTACTAGTGTTACTTACGTTTTCTATGTCTAGGGTAAGGATGAAGGGTTTGGGGGTCTTCCAGAAAGGGTGGGTGGGTGCTAGACATCAAAAGATTGAGAATCCTTGTCATCAGTCTATACAGCGAAGAGAACTTTTTTTTTTTTTCAGCGTTAAAAGCAAAATTTATCAAGCGCGTACTCTATGTATGCTCCAAATGAAATTTCATTCCACATACGGTCTTCTGGAATGATGCTGACTCATTCCACTAGTTTTTCCGGCAAGTCGATGCGCTTCTCTCGTCTGCGTCAGCAGATCTTATTAGAAACGGCAGATAATAGGAAAGGAGAAATCGGCGGTCAGAGAATCGTGTGAGGGATAAAGATCTATTAAGATAAAAATGGGGAAGGATGTTTTTGTTCGATATTAACCAGCAGATGCTGTTCTAGATTCGGAAAAAAAAAGGTTTCGAGCTTATACATGGAGAGCAGAGGTGACACTTACCTCCAGACCATCAAGATCTGATCTTGCATTATATATATATAAGGTTTATGCCTACATTGAAATGGCTGTTTTGGTGCAAAATTTCAAAATTTGTTTTTATTGCTGTATTTCAAAGGTTAATCCTTTAGAATTCTAAAACTGCTTTACGACCATCGTCGGATTCGTACGATCATCGGATGAGAATTTATGGCCAATTTAAAAAACCAAAAGCGAGGAACAGCTTCGATATAGGACCCCATTGGCGATATTTTGTGTTGGCGACATTTTTTTGTCGCCTAGCCAAACATCGCATCGTTAATATCAAATGAGTTACACAGAAATTTAAATTTGCAAAATATTAATTAAAAAATAATACAATATGGAAAAATAGCGTGAACTTTGTAGATCCAGAAATTATAGATAAATCTACGCGGAAAGGCATGGTTAAATCAAAATAAAAAATAAATAAGAACAAAGCGGTACAACCTGGTTTGCGTTACGCGACTGTGGCAGGGTTGCCGAAACGAATTCTGTATATACCAAATTACTAATATACGAATTCTACTATACCAAAGCAAATGAATTCTGGGGTACCATTGCGCCAAATGTAAAAAGTCGCCAATAAAAAATATCGCCAATGTGGTCCTATATCGAAGCTGTACCAAATGGGATATTAAAAGACCGGTAGTGGCATCTTGAAAGGAATATTCTAGACAACTCATTTTTCAGTTACTTTTGTTAGCGGGAAAGTTAATTTAATACGTTTTTGATATGTTTCAATGAAATTTTGCATTAGTGTTTTACTAACTATGTATTGATCTAACAGCTAAGCTAAAATGCAAAAAATATGCAAAAAATCCAAAACTGCATTATTAAATATAGAATGTAATAATGGGTTTATGATGCAGCATATTGCTTAAATTCGAACCTTACAGGCATAAGACATATCATTAATTTTTTGGTACAGCTTCCATATAGGACCCCATTGGCGATATTTTGTATTGGCGACTTTTTACATTTTACATTTGGCACACTTGGTATCCCAGAATTCGTTTCGGCAACTCTGCTACAGTCGCCTGTGTTTTGAACTGAAATAAACCATTTTCCAGATTGTAACTCGATGGAATACGCCATTTTCAACTTCGTACCCCATTGGAACAGCATTGGTATAGCAGAATTCGTATATTGGTAATTTGGTATACACAGCTACAGTCGCGTGACGCAAACCAGGTTGTATCGCTTTTTTGTTATTTATTTTTTATTTTGATTTAACCATGTCTTTCCGTGTAGATTTATCTATAATTTCTGGATCTACAAAGTTTACGCTATTTTCCTTACTGTATTATTTTTTAAATTTATATTGTATTATTTTTTAATTTAGATTTTGCAAAATTACATTTCTATGTAATTCATACGATATTAACGATGCGATGTTTGGCTAGGCGACAAAAAAAAAAAGTCGCCAATACAAAATATCGCCAATGGGGTCCTATATCGTAGCTGTTCCCATTTTTTAACCGAATACTTTCAGTTATAACATCTAATTTTTAATAAATGAGTATCTAGCGAAATAAATTATATTAACGAATTCTTAGGATTTACGTTTGTGTTATGTCCATTTGGCGTAGTTTTCAACCAAGTCAAAAAGGGGTACCGACTTCAGTTCTAAAGCCAAATTCTCAATAGTTTAGAACAGGGATTGTAGATTTGACAAGTCACTGATATGCCACCTCAGGGTTTGACCAGGGTGTTGTCAGTGTTTCACGCAATGATAGATTGTTATTCCATGTCAAACAATTTCGCATAGTACCATCATCAAAATATGGAATGACAGAAGCACACAATGCCTTTATTTTTTACCCATTAATTACTCAAACTGCAAACAGCACTATTTCGACGAAAACATGACGTCCCTCAAAACGGCAGAAAGCAATTGTTTTCATTTAACTGCTTTTTTTTTTTCTTCTTTCTTTCTATTTTCCAGCTTTTGGGACGCCGTGAATTGGCGAGAAGAGAGGGCTGTCAGCATTTTTGAGAAATGGGAGAACTGATGAACTGCGGAGAGTGTATCCTGTTATTTTACTCAACAGAGTGACGTTTCCGTATTTTTCATAATACTGGCCTGTGCGGAATAACTAATGCTCAGTTGGCAACGAGACAGGAAAAATGTGTCTAAGTTTGGGGTTAAAACACAATGGGATACGCGCAAGCTATGGCGAAAAACCATTTTCTGCTTTTACTCTCTGGGTAGGAAAAAAAAAATAAAGTTTAGAGGTAGTTAAGAACAATTTATGGTACTACAGTAGATTAAAAAAAATATCTTTTCTGAATGAGCAAAACATTTTGAAAGTTAGTTTGAAATACCTTGAAAATAAATGCTTCACAAGTAAACATCACATACGGGTTGTCGGAACATACTAGAGGGTGGAATATCATATGGGGGGGGGGGGTAGAATTTGCCCTTGGCATTCAACAAATGTCAATTTGACCAGGCTATTGATTAACAGGTAAGCACTAAAGTAAAGGGATAAGCGTTGTTCACATTGCATCACAGTGGAACGAAGAGTCACCAATAATAATTTCAACCAATCACAGTGGCTCAACGCAATGACGTCACGTTCAGTGTTGACGGATGGCGCAAAGGCCACGTGATATGTCGAACCAATCACAGAGCCAACGGAGGAAGGCTACGCTACGCTAAAGAAGCAGTGTGAACAAGACTTCACCCAGCCTTCCTCAATAGGGCATGGGCAGAAAGAACTGTAAACAAATAACCTGCGCAGATTGTCTGCCCATACATAACAGAGGCAATTAAAACGAGTGATTAGAATACGCCTTTGACATAAAACACCGACACTCTAATTGGCTTTCCAAAAACGACACCGTAGAAGAGAAGCAAAATGCCCAATGCATTTCATTGGATCTCTGGTTCCAAACACGAACTCAGGTTACTGTTAAATCATCAAGAAGTTAAGTTCAAATTTAATACTTTTACCGAGATACAGCTTCAGCATATAAGACATTATTTAGAATGCAAGAAATCTTTTTCAGACACTAGCGGCATTTTTGCCACTCCGTGACGTCAGCAGCTCATGCCTTATATGGAGGGAACCGGTCAGAAATGGTGGCATAATTCAAAGTGCGGACGGATTTATAGGAATCTATCCATCTTTGAGCAGATAAAACTTTTAGTTCATGACATCCTAATAGGAGGCAAATGGAGAGAGATTCTAGTTTTTTTTTAAGTACCGAATTCAATAAATCAAATGCAGCTGTAGCAAAGCGGAAGTTTCAGAAAATATGTGGGGAAATAAATTTGTCTTTTATTATGGCATTTGAATATCAAAATAAAAATTCAGTGGGACTTCGAACTGTCGTTCCCGGAATCATCGTTTTCTAGTATGAGAAAACGATGTATACGTAACTTTATACGTAACTTTAAACGATGTATACGTAACTTTATACGTAAACGTCGTATACGTAACTTTATTTAGTCTGAAAGAAGCAACGTATACGACGCGAAAGACTTCACCAGCAAGATTAATTCCACACACATATGTTAAACGTCAGGCGAGCTTAGAAGAGTATCACCTCAAAATTTAAGAAAATTAAAACAATATTTCACGAGAGGAGAAAATGCCAGCCTCGGGTGCCGCGTTATAAAAATTTATTAACCATAACGTATCCCGCGCGCTGAAAAATGCAACTCCTCGGGCTGTCTGCGCTAAAAAATATATATATACATAAACGGAAATATTTGCAGTATGTAAGCGCTTACAAACGCCTCTGACAGTCGCTTTATCAATGCGGAGTATAATAGAATCCCAGGGTGGAAAAATGCAACTGAAAGCTCTCCCCCCATTTTTGAAAATGAACAAAACGAGAGACTATAACGCAGTATTTCCGTGAGATAATATTTATGCAAAGTACGCAAACGTGTTCCAGGAATCCTGCGTAATGGTTTGATATTGATTTCCGACATCGTCTCTGGAGAGAAAGAGAGAGAGAGAGACCCCACAAAACAACTAACTTCCAGTTTCGCACGGGTTGTTTTGTGAATAAACATGGCGCATTAATATGCAGCTGGAGAATTATTACACGCTCCCTTAAGTAAACGAAACTGCGGAGGAAAAATCAGCTGACGAGCGCGATACATACCCAGGTTTCGTTTTAAATTTTAAGTTAAAATGTGAGATTTTACAATGAACATATTTTTCAGGGGAAAATATATATATTAAAAAAAAAAAAAGGTCGAGTTTTAGCAGCGATGCAGTGCGATTGTACGACAGCTACATTCTTTTATCATTTTGTTTTCAGGAAATGAGAATTAATGTCCCCCCAAAATGTGGAGGATATAGGCGATAATGCATGCATGTAAGAGTTCATCCTACTAAAAAGCAGGCATTATTAGAATGCAAATAATTCACACCTGTCTTCTTACATCACTGATTAATAACATAGACTGCAAATTATAACCGGATTCTACAGGCAAAACACCGTCACTGTAACCATAAATGCTTGAAAGTAAATTTTAGAGACAAAACTCCCTGATCAGTGATAAATTCAAAGCCGAGGACACTATTGTGAACTACAGTATCCCTAATAATGACAAAATAGGGTAAAAATACAGTTTTGGAGAAATTAAGCGATGAAGGCGTTGTATTGTATGATATAAACTTTTGGCTGGGTTCTCTCTCGTTCATTTCCCGTGAAGGTAAAAGTGAAGGTTTAAAACAGTGCAAAACAAATCCTTGAGGATCCAAGATAAAACATGTTTTTAGCAAACTCAATGACTTTTAGCGGAAATATATTTAATAATAATCCGTTTACATTATGTTTTGAAATAACTCTGTAGCATTAAGGTTATGCTGTTGTTGCTATTACTGTCTGGGCGGATAAATTCTAACCAGGCACAATGTAGACTTCAGGGAGAACGTATACGGTTCTTGTTTTGCTCACTATTTTAACCCTTCAGCGAGTGCGCCAATTTTTGGAACACCAGCAGGCGCGCGTGGCACAAAGTGCAACGTCTCTTTCAACCTTGATTATTCCTTTTGTAATAAATTTCTTTTTTCAAATTGAAAATAATAATTCTGCGTTTTATGACAAGAATGTTTATATTATTGAGATATATTTATAATTAAAGGCCAAAGAATGCAGATACAATCGCCTCATTTCAAAACTGTCTAGTTTATTGGATCTAAGGACAACTCGCGAAAGGATTCCTATTATGTCCAAAAAACATAAAAAACAACGAGATTGTCTATCTTCGTGATATGCGGGATACCGTGTAATAGTTGCACATTGGATCGAGTACATCAAATCCTGCTTTTGCCGTATTGTAATCCAGTACAATCGCCGGTTTACCACGGTTAAATCACGACTACTAATGAATGGAAAGGAATACGAAGGTCAGAAAATCAGACCTGCATTAGAAAGGATGCAGCCATAAACAGAAACTGCTTAGAACATTCAAACCTTACATGTAAAACCAAACCATTCAAAATTACGAAAACGTTGCATTCTGTACACGGGCATGTCCGACGAAGAGTTAATCCAGCAACTCACAGAGGCGACATCTCGTGGAATCTTACCATCCTCTCATCCCTACAAACGGCCTGGATGGACTTTCGGGTCTACGGATTTAGCGTGCATATGCGCGGCTTATACACCACAACATTCAGTGGCGCTTATCGGGATTGGAACCGAGCATCCCCCGCCCCCACCAGGGCCGCCCAGAGAGGGGGGGGGGAAACTGGGGCACTTTGCCCCAGGCCCCCAACTGCCGGAGGGGCCCCAAAGATTTTTTTTAAAATTTATTTATTAGATTTCCTCCGAAAGAAAATTCTGAAACTTGTACCGTACTTCAAAATTCAAAATAATCTCCTGAAAAAAGGACCCCCCCCCCAAAAAAAAAAAAATAAATAATAATAATAAAAAAATTATTCGATTAATCAGATTTCTCTTACTACAAAATATAGTCTTCTGAAAAATAGTCTTGGGGCCCCCAACAGAAGTCTGCCCCAGGCCCCGTAAATTCTCTGGGCGGCCCTGATCCCCACCCCCACCCTCCCGTGCCGAATTCCGAAGCGCTAACCACCAGATTGTCCCGGATACGAGAACTTTTTAAAAGTTCCTTATATCATTCACTTATATTCACTATCACGAATTTATAAAATTTAAAAATTCGCTGCAAAAAAACCACATGAAATATATTTTTAAACTTGACCTCCTTTTACCTATTTCATGTATAATTTCGTTTAGCCTTTTTTTTTTTTTTCACGTTCCGAATATTTTGATAAACAATAACAATTTCACAAAAGAACCAACATAAAAACAAATTAAAACCGAGAAAGAAAGAGACAAAACTGAAAACGATCTGCGATGATGTTTTAAGTCTGATATTTGAGGTCTTCTATGGGGGGGGGGGGGGGGCACATATAGTAATAGTCTTAACATGTCTTCAAAAGTTTGAAAAATGTTTCCTAAGTATAACAGCAAATACAGTCGGACCTCGTTATAGCGAACCCGGTATATAACGAACGAAAATTTTGGTTCCGCCATTTTTCTATTGTACGTAGTTTAATTAGTATGTGTCAGTTTAATGTAATCGGTTTTAGCCGATCTAATTCATTAATGATAATTTTTAATAGACATTATCTTTTTTTTAATACATAATTATTGAATACACATTGCAACTAATGAGTTATACATTTTGTGAACTCTAGCATTTTTCTTCACGGTTCGGATACAGCGAACCACCGGATAAAGCGAACAAAACCTTTGGCCCCTTGAAGTTCGTTATAACGGGGTTCGACTGTATACAAAATGCACTATATACCGCACAATAGTGCATTGAAAAGTAATTCTCTTAATCCATTAAAAACCTACAAATAAATGTTTCCTATAACTGATAAAAGTATAAACAATTACCAACACCATCCTTCCGGAAATGCTGCGACATGAGCTAAGAAAAACAGCATCTTACCTAAAAAAAGAAAAGAAAAAAAAAACGACATAAATTATCAAGAATTTTGAGACACATTGTAAGCAAATTGTGATACAAAAAAAAAAAAAAACATATTGAATGATTGGTTTGTTTCGGTTAACTGTCGATTCCGAACAGCTGCGCGAATCGGGGTAGCTATAGAACAGAGCCATTTTTTTTTTGTTCTCAAACATTCTAGCAAGTAAATTCCGCCGAAATTAGCAATTAAAATAACTAATGAAACTCTACACTTCGCACACGAGCTTCGTCCATTGACAGTTCTAACATTACGAGAGGTTTTTTTTTTATGCTAAAATGAATACGGAAAGAACGTTAAGGCGGGCGTACATAAAGCGAACAAAGGGTAACGAAGAAAGTGGGCCAAATTTCAACGGAAAAATTCGGCGTTCGTTTTTGAAATTCGATGGGTTCCGTCCACCTTAAGGCAGCTGTTTACTAACCCTGTTGGATTCGCTGACCTCCATGTTAACGTATGGAGAAAATGTGTCTCCTATTGACAGCTCCATAAATGCCGATTATCCAATAAAAATGGTATTTGCAGACAGCCCGAAACAGACCTTTTCTGCACCTTGCAACGAGATTCATTTTATAAATTGCGTTCACTAAAAGAAAGGATGGGCGTTTAAAACACACTAGACCAGATTTTTCCCCGAATAACTTAAATTTTAAAATATTTGCATTTAAAAAAACGAAAATGTCACCAGGTTTTAAATTTCTTTCTCTATTACGGAATACAATTTAGAAAAAAACTTTGAATCCAAGTCGGCAATTCTTTGGACCCATTTTCTCCATAGGGTAACATTGAGGCGAGCGAATCCAGTAGGGTTAAAACAAAGTAAGCCGTTCGTTCATTTTCGTGTAGAGAATTAATATGATTGTCGCCGAATTCGAAAGAACGCGATGCAACAGGTGACGTAACAGCAGCGTTACCAGACAATTTTCCCGCGCATCCGGGAATCTATATAACTGGTAATAAAGAACTGTTTTTTTTTTTTTATCGCGGAGCGGGATGAACGTCTAAGTCACAGATGGTCCACTTCTATTAATCAATGTTTAATCTTTGTAAATCGTCAGCTTAGCATTTGTATGTCTTTTAATATCCGTAGTGTAGTGTCATGTGTTTAACCAAGGGAAATATAATAATGCTAATTCTAATTATTTAGTGTGACTTCTGTTTTTCGTATTCATCTATATTAATAAAGTAACAGAGGGGTGTGTCGAGATCACGTGACCGTAACGCGACCGGGACGGACTCATCCTCCAAAAAAAAATGGCCGACAAATACAGGAATTGGTGTATTTTTTTTCTCGTGAAAGTACATAAATGTTACATATTTGGAAAGAGCTTCGAAAACTGATAATTTTTTCTGAGTACACTTATTCTGTTAATTCAATAGTTTTAGAGATATTTGGATTCTAATGAAGCGTCATCCCTCTGAGAAATCAAATCATGTATATCCAGTACGGTGCAGTGGTGCAGCCATCTGTCGGCAGCGACGGTAATGAAATTTGCACTCCACTGCTGAGAAATCAAATCATGTACAGTCCGACCACAGTACGAAGAACCACGGTTGGCATAGTGCCAAGACGATTCTATTCACTCTGTAGGCAAGGCTGCTGAGGAAGGAGGGGGAAAAGTCTCGTATTCTCTCCACATTCTTTAGAATCGGTTACTAACTGCGCTCGCTTGCTTTTTCCTCGTCTGTTATTTTGATTATTATATTAAAATTACTGGATCCTTTACCCAACACGACTGCTCGGAATAAGCCGTTCCGTAGTGATTGTAAACGTATAATACACAATGTAATTAAATTGTGTGATAAAGAAGCACTAGAAGGAAATGTTATTGTTCCACTTTCGCAATCCCTAAAGAGAGCTAGTGAAATGATCGGGATATCAATGTCCAGTGTAAAAAGAATACGCAGAGAAGCAAAGGGTGAAGAAACTCCAAAATTTGAATCTCCGAGGAAACGTCAGAAAAAAAGAAAACGTAGCTTTAGATAATTTTGATTGTGATGTAATCCGAAAGCATCCACTCCTATAAAACTCCTATTTTTAAATAGATTTGCTTCTTCTTTTTATTATTTTGAAATTATTATTCAAATATTCGATCAAAAATAAAGTTTTAAAAAATAACTTTAAAATTGCGGACAAAAAGCAGTCTGAAATACATTCCGTATTTCATAAACAAACACATCCGAAAATATGACGTTTTCCCCTATTTCCTAAGTAGACTAGCTTTTCTCGCGCATGCGTAACAGCTTCCAGGGACCTCGCTTCCGTGGTCGGACAGTATATCCATTATGGTGCAGTGGTGCAGCCATCTGTCGGCAGCGACGGGAATGAAAATTGCACTCCACTGCTGAGAAATCAAATCATGTATATCCATTATGGTGCAGTGGTGCAGTCATCTGTCGGCAGCGACGGGAATGAAAATTGACTTAAATTGAACACATTTGTAGGCTTTTTTTTTCTTTTGTGGGGCCCGAAGTACATAAATATGTTACACGGATGGCTTGAGCGTAGCTAGGCGAAGCCCGGCTAGGTTGAGAATAACATAGCAATCTGATATCACGAATAACATGCAGTAAAAAGAACGGCATGGGAACTTACAAGGTGAGAAGCCTTTGATATTCAATTAAAGATATAAATGAATAAAATAATTAGATCACACAATGATTGAATGAGCCCCAACGACAAAGAATGACTTCTATCCATTCTCTATCGCGGAATTCAGCCTCGGATAACGAACTACGAAATTAGTTAAGTTTCCTGCTCGAAATCAAATTCACAAGCAAAGAGTAAAAAACAGACCGAGCTCAACTGAAGGTTTTTGTACCCATACAGCGAACGACGGCTGACGAAGAATTACGAACTTTCTTTGATGTACCACCCTAGTGAACGAACCGTGGCAAAGGAAAACCAATGCGCTCGGTGGTGTTCGTTAACCTTCGTTCACTGTATCGTATCACTGTAACACTTCGTTCACGAGTCGAAAACTACGGATAAAAGACGCAAATTCAAACGGTGGAACAGTCAGGGCCTATTCACACTGCGCCCTTTAGCGTCACTCGTATTGAAATATATTTAACCAATCACCAACCTCCAAACGATTAGCTACGAAACTGTTAAGGTCTGTGATTGGTTTAAAATATGACAATACGAGCAACGGAGACGCTGACGGACGCAGTGTGAACAGGTCAGTTTAGGCTATGGAGAAATTCGCACAGTATTTTTCTAAATAGCAGATTAGCTAATGCATATTTTGTAATATTATTTTCTGCTTATGGAGGAAGTCGTTGATGTAAAAATCTCGCAGATTTGATAACTTTAAGATTTCCGAGTGCATTTCTTTTTTACAGGACATTAAGTTGATATCTACATCGCTACTAAATTAAAATTGTTTGAAAAAGTTGAATTAAAATAAAAAGATGGTTGGAAAACAGGCGCATTGCCTTTAGAGGTCTATTTTCGAATGCAGAAAAAAAAGAATCCAAAAAGACATTTGCTATCCTGTAATTAGAAAGATACTGACGACAGAATAAACAGAAGATTTGCGATGATAACTGATATAATGCCTTAAAGTTGAAATTAGAGAACGTTAATAAGACTGCTAAAAGTTCTAGGAGCCTTTAAGAGGCAAATAGACAATTTCTAATTTTCTACGTCCAAAAACGTTTTAATGACTAGCCCTGAAGTACAGAAGGTCGTTCGCACATTATGGAAACGATTTTGATAGTTAAGTTTTATGTGCAAATGCCGTATTTTTTGCGGCGATTTGCTTCTATCTGATAGCCATGGTTCTCGACAATAACTCTAGCTAAACTTTTTCTGAGCAATGTCATGTCAGTTTTACCCCATTCCTCCTGGACCGTTTTCCAAAGTCTGTTCAGTGTTCTTGGATGCCGTTTTCCTAAGGCTCGTTTTATCAAACCGAAAGCGCTAAAGTCCAATGGAGAAGCGGAGCGTCAGATGATTTTGCAGGTATTTCATTTAATGCGATACGCTTTATTCCTATTTCCGATTATTTCTTTACTAAATAAGCGGCAGTTGATTTAGACGTGTGACTAGAGGCTTTGTTCCTATGAAGCTCAACTTTATCAATGTCCTTTCCATATAAGGCTGGAACTTCTTTTTCAAAAATTGGTTCTAAAATTGATATTCTGCTGATAGCAGAGTGAATTAATTTTGGCTTTACTTGAGACTTTTTTAATTTTTAATTTGCCGTTGTAACAAAATCCTGCAACTATCATGAATACGTTTTGGAAATTTTCTGTACACTGACGAAGCCATTTTGTACGGTCATACCCGTCAGTTGAGCAATAGAAAATTGATCTTTTTTCATTAGTCACTTAAATACACTCATGCCTCGTCGACTGTTACCACAAATTTTCATTTTTCAGCAACTAGGAGTTTTTCATATAATTTTCTACTATTTGTTTTTCTTTCAGCAATATGCTTTGGCTTAGATGGACTTTAGGTTTAAACATCTTTTTAACTACAAATCTTTATGAATGATTTTACTTACAGTGCCAGAAGACATTCCTAGTTTCGATGCAATGGGTCTTTTAGTCGGCGGAATTTACTTTTAGGATCAGAGACTTCACTTTCTTGAAAGTTATTTGCGTTCGAACAGTCAGGATGAGGTCTCGCAGTCATGTTTTCCTTTATACTTTTAGTTAGACTTTTTTTTCCTTTCAAAATATATTATAATTAATATATTATAAATACCTTTTTTTGAAAACCATAACCGCGATTTTTACACCACTTTATAGTTTGTTGATACGAATATTTCTGCTCGGAAAGCGCAGTTACTTAACCTTCGAGCTATCTATCAATTTTAGGAGCCATTTTCAAAATAAATCTTTTGTGTTACATTCCAATCAAAACAAAACAGTAGCAGACGATTATTCTGAAGTTGCCAAATTTTAATCTCAAAATGAAAACGACAAAGATTAATTACAAAATCGTTTCCATAAAGAGCGAACGACATTCTCTATGACGGTCAGCAGCATCGCGATTTAAATTTTTGTTACATTCATACTTTCTCTCTCTGTAACAACCCCAAAACTACCCTACCTACCTACACACACACTCACAGAAAATATATGCAGGACCAATATTAAAAAGGAAATAATTACTAAGCGGATCTTTCAATCTGTGGATGAAGCCAATTAACCTCTACAATTGCGGTGGGAGGAAGTCATATCTTGGAGGACTGAAAACCTTATGAACACCTAATATATATATATATATATATATATATATATATATATATATATATATATATATATATATATATATATATATATATATATACACATATATATATATATATATATTCACACATATATATATACACACACACATATATAAGTCATTACTCGCAAAAGATTGACTGATAAAGTCAGGGAAAAAGAAAAAAAGAACGGCTAGTAGCCATTAATTAACACGAGAATACAGTTTTAAGAGGTACGTTAAACTTGGTCAGTTTAGGCACTTACATTTTGATACACAAAATACTCCTTTTCCACTCCCACGAGTATGTAACAATACGGAGATGTTAAAAGCCGAGTAACATGCCTATATCCTTGCACGGTGGTTTAATTCACCTTTCAAAGCGAGTTTCAATTCAAACGCGTCGCTCAATTCAAAGCACCAATCATACAACAAAGCACGAATAAAATATCCCTAATTAACGCTGCTTACGAACCCAAACAATAAAAAACTTAGCACTAAAACCAATGAAACAAGTCGGGAAGTGGAAAACCCCAAATAAATTCACTAAACGTAACAATAAATTAAACCCAAATCAAATCGAGCGCAATTTAAAGTCACTCGCAGAGAATTTATTAAGGTTCTAACTACTCCAATATTCAAACTGCCTCCCACGAAAAGCAACAGACGATAGCAGCAAAATAACAATATATTTATATACGTTTCCTTTCCGCCACGCAGACGAAAGCGGGGAGAACATAAAACCCTAAATATTGCAACAAATAATCCATAACTCAAGAAGACAGCCGTGCCGCTCCACTGTGTCCGTAACTGCGGGCGAGTTCCTCCGGAATGGCCGGAGTCCCGAGAACAAACAACTAATGGTTTTCGGGCAAGATCTTTGTTTGGTCAGACGCTGACAGGTAATTATAAGAAAGGAGATGAATGGAACGCAAGGACGTGGTACAAGACATATAAATAGAGAATGTAATGTAATGAGATATAGAAATAAATGGCCAGCAGAAAATGGAAGACTAGGGAATTAATGAAAAGGGGTGGAAAAACTGTAGTAACAACTCGAAATCCCTTTTTTATTTCCAGTCCCATCAAAACATTTCATTCTTTATGGTATAGCATGTTCCATATTATCGTTTGGGAAATAATATCGCCGAGAAAGTTAACGTCCTGACAATCCATTAATGAAACAGTTTGCGGCTAAGATTCGTTTGTAACAATATTAAAAAAAAAAAAAAAAAAAATCCTAAATGTTCGGATTGAATGCAAAGAAAGTAAAAGACAATACATAAGAAACTTTCGATTAAAGAATTTCAGTCAAAATTTTGCATATATTCTTTCCCCCCCCCCCCTCTCACCAGTCTTCGATTAAATACTCGTTTCAATGTTACACCCCCACAACAATAAATGAAGAAATTCTTGAGGGAAAAATCCTTTCATCTAATAATGGTTAGTGCAGACCCAGAGCCTCCTATTGGTTAGCGTGTCGAGATTCGGTACTGAGGGAACTCTGTTCGAGGTACAATAAGCGCTACTTAATGATCTCGTGTCTACGCCAGGTATGGGCACGATAAATCTGTAGTTTTGCAAGTCCTTCAGTTGGGACGGTAGAAGAGTACGAGAAAAACTAATATCTTTGCAAAAATAAAAAGGTTGTCACAAGTTGCATGTTGGAGCAACATGTAATCAACAACAGTTGGACATCAGAGATACCCAGGTTAATCCCAAACCAATTTTCTAGAAACAGTTAATCTACTATTTTCCGACAAACTACTACAACATGCAAAAGATCTAGCTCGCGAAAGTTTGAAAACTTACAAGGTAAGAAAGGACACTTTTGAAAGTTTGTAAGGTAAGAAAGGACACTTTTGAAAGTTTGTAAGGTAAGAAAGGTCACTTTTGAAAGTTTGTAAGGTAAGAAAAAGGACACTTTTGAAAGTTTGTAAGGTAAGAAAAAGGACACTTTTGAAAGCTTGTAAGGTAACAAAGGACACGTTTGAAAGCTTGTATGGTAAGAAAGGACACCTTTGAAAGCTTGTAAGGTAACAAAGGACACTTTTGAAAGCTTGTAAGGTGACAAAGAATACACTTAGGAAGCTTGGGATGTAAAAAGGATACATTAGGAAGCTTGGTAAGAAACAAGACACATTTCCACGAGCATGAAAAGTAACAAAGACTCACTTCCTGAATCCCACCGGTTTATAACCAAGAATCCTACCGAAAGCTCGTTGGTTGAACACGGAAACACTGCAGGAGGCTTGTCTGCTGACAACGAAGGACTACTTCAAGAGTCTTGTTGGATGACAACAAAGGACGCACGAGTCTTGTTGTCACAAGCTTGCTTTGTAACCGCTAGGAACACCCTTCCAGAAGCATTTAATGTATGAAATGATTTATATGGATGTGACTATGGTAATGAACATACTACCATATACAAAGGTAACTTAAATAACCGATGGTAGCGCCAAAAAACGACTGCACAATTCCTGCGAGAAAATGCTTGTTAGCTAAAATTTAAATCGAAAAGGAGAGAAAACAAGTATAAACCTCAAAACTCCTGAATATTCAAATGTAAAATTTCAGGATTCATACAAATTTTTCCGAGCCTAAAGGTAGTACTTTAGGTTACTCAAGAGGAAAGTTTTAAATCTCACGTAATACAACGCGACAGTTTCCTTTTCCCCACTAAACACTACAAAAAGCAAATGCTACAAAATATTAACATTTCTACATATCTTAACTTTTTTTTTCCCAACTGTCACCATTTGTTCCGAACTGATACACGAATACCAACCAATCGACACGTTACCGCTCACTTACAGAAAACAAGCTCTTTTAACTGAGCGCCTGGAATTACAAATATTCCGACCTTCGCCATTTGTAGGTTACACATTAAAGAAAAAAAACGGGCAACTTTCGAAAAGAATTTGAAACCGGATACAAACGATACGCTATAATTAGCATAAGTGTCTGTTTTTCCAGGCGTCTCGAGGGAACGAGATACATAAACATGGAAGTATTCTCGATTCGGGTATAGAGTGAAGGTGACAGCGATCGTGTTTCTGGAAAGACAGTTTCGGAAAATTTACATTAGTCGTAAATGGGAAAAAAAATTAATGTCCGAGAGTGGGAAAGAAACCGATATACCTAAGAGATATTTTTTAAAAAAGTCTCTGGCGTACATCAGTTGCCGGTTAACAGGGTCATCCGCCTAAACGGATTAAATGGAGAGGGAGTTATCGGCAAAAAATAAAAATAAATAAAAATTGGAACTTAAGCGTTATTTCAGTTGACATCGCAGACATCCAATACAAATGCTAGGCGATAGTGAATTTCTTTTCAGTATTTAGCTAATGATACTTGAGCAAATTTAGATTTTTGGATTCTGCTTCATACATGTAAGAACAAATCTAGGTTCGAGAGTAGCCTAGTGGTAGCGCGTCGGCTATCGGTGCCGAGGGTGCTCGGATCGTATCCCGACATGCAGAGTTAAATACCTCCGTATCTAGGCCGGATATGGGCACGTTAAATCTGTACACCGGAAAGACCCACTATGAGGTCAGGGAGGGTGGGGAAGTGTACGATCCCCCCACCAAATGCCACCACTGGGGGTGCTCGGTTGAAATTGCGGAGGCACCTGACTCTATGGGACTACAGCCCTTGTGGTGCCATTATAAACCTGAGCCGCAGCCTTCAGCCCGCTATCTAATATGGATTTGGTCTCGAAAAATTCCAGACAGAGGGGGGTGGGTGGGTTAGAAACAACAACGACAAATCTTTAAACGCAATACGAATGTTTTTCATTTTTTTTAACGCAGGATTACGTTCCTCAATAACGGTCCTTCGGAGAGAAAAAAATTGTCCTGCGTCGCGAGTTATAATTTTGGCAACGCGACAAACCCAGTAGAAGTAAACAGTTAAACAGAAAAGTACCAAAATGCGTTAAAAAAAAAAGAGGTAAGCAAACGATAAGTAAAATGGTAATCATAATCAAATTCTAGGCTCCTACTTTTATTTCTAAACACACTGATCTTTCCATAACTGAAAAAAAAAAAGTCAGTATTTCACACCTGCCACGCAACTCTTCGTCTGACAACGTAATTCTATGACTCAAACATACCGTGCAAACGATACAAAAAAAAGCTTAGAATGTGTGGCGTTATCATTATGCTAAAGGCTAAAATAAAACCCGAACGGATTATCCAACAAGCCATTTGTTTGTACGAAAAAAAAATCTAATTGTTGAAAGGCTATAGCAGACATAAAAATATAACAAAAATACCCCCCCCCCCAAAAAAAAAAAAAAAAGGATTGTAAATTTGAAACCAACGAAAATAAAAAAGAAATTCCGTAATAGGTCTTTTACGAACATCTGTAAAATAAGCAATCAACGCTATAACATTTTACATTGTAACGTTATGTGTAAAAAATAAATAGAAAAAAAACCCTCAGTTTTTTAAAATTAATTTCCTTCTATTTAAATACAGACAAAGACTATTTCTTCAACTGACGTTTATTGGGCTGCCCGTCTGGAAATTTGCCAAGGGGACTTATTCTTTGGCACAGGAATAAAAGAACTTATTACCGTCAAAAATAGTAAAGAGCCGTAAATAATCTCCTAGGTAAGCTAGAAGAAGAATAAAATTCAACAAGAATCAGAATAATTAAAACATTTGGTTTAATACTATTGCATGTTCTATGACAGTTTAGCCGGAATTTTTGACATGTACGGATAACCCCATAATTTATATAATAACAATGAGACAATTCCATTTTAGCGTTTTAATTAGAACACTGGATCTTAGCCATTTTTAAGCGTCGTAAACTTTGATAATCTTTGGAAACCTGTGGAATCCTTCTGATAATCTTACAGCGTGGAGACACGAAGTTTCAATGAATCAGTTTCGTAAAATTTTACATAAAAGAATGCCACTCGCCTATAACGAATATAGATGAACGTAGAATTGCAGTATATAGAATATACTGGTTAATATCGCCACGTAGTCATTAATCATTTGCGTATTTACAGAAAAAAGGTAACACACAAACTGTTGAGAAATAACTGTCACAGTTCCACTTCAAGGCTTAAAGGCTATCACGTGTTTTCCCTTTCTCTCTCTTTTTTTTTTTTTTAACGTAGGGTTGCGTTCATCCATAACGGTCCTCCGGAAAGCAAAATTTCAGATGTCCTGCGTAACGAGGTATAATTTTGGCACCCCGCCAAACCCAGTCTGTATCGCTTGGGCAAGCAGTAAACAGTTAAACAGAAAAATACCAAAATGCGTCAAAATTCTGATACACATGTATGTATATATGTATACATACGTACATATATATAGATACATATATACATCATACATATATACATACAAAAGAGATAAGCAACGAAAAGTAATCCTACGTTAATAACCCGCGGTAATTTGTTAGAAGAGACTACCAGAAAAAAATTATTTTTTTTACTTTCTTTTTTAAACGTAGGATTACGTTCCTCCGGAAAGCAAAATTCCATACGCTAAAACCGTCCTGCGTCGCGAGTCATAATTTTGGACGCCAAACCCAGTCTGTATCGCTTGGGCAAGCAGTAAACAGTTAAACAGAAAAGTACCAAAATGCGTCAAAATTTTGACTGACTGACACACACACACACACACATATATATATATATATATATATATATATATATATATATATATATATATATATATACAGTGGAATCTCGATCTATCGTTTTTCAAGGGACCGATTGAAATGAACGATAAATGCGGGAAAACGATAGATGCGGAAACATAAAGCAATATGATCGTTGGGACTAGATAAACTGAACGGTACATACGGAAAAACGATGGATCTGAAAACGATCGATCGAGATTCCACTGTATATATATATATATATAATAGCCGTTGTCTCTGTATAACACTTCCGGGCAGTACTCATCTTTCAATTGAAGCCCTCAGTAAACAAACGACCGGTTAGGCCTAATTTCAATTTCAGATGTAAATCAGAATTTTTTCTTACCTAAAAACTAATATCTTCTCCATCAAATCACTCTTGTTCAGACTATTTTTCTATAAAACATTCAGAACTAAAAAAAATTGGATGCTTTTAGCTGTATATTTAACAGTTTTTAAAAATCTGTTTACTTTTGCGATGAATTGTGAAAGTAAACAAACTTGAATGTGAATGAATCAAGTAGTTCAAGTATTCATATCGCGTAGTGAGCTGTAAAAAACTGGATGGCAGTCTACTACTCCAATCGCATGAAAAACTAAATAAATAAAAAATAATGAAAGGGTTTGCTTTTACAAGGTGTGGATTAAAAGCAATATTGTTAGATAATTCGGGATATTTTTTAACTTTCATATACTTTTTCCATTATGACGTCATTAGTATTATGACGTCAAAATGACGGGTTACCTTCTAGTATATATATATACATAATTCATACATACATATATACAAACAGAAGAGGTAAGCAACGATAAGTAATCCTACTTTAATAACCCGTGGTAGTTCCGTTAAAGAGTCTACCTGAATTTTTTTTAATTTTCAGATCGAATGCGTGCATTATTAATTTTAGCTTCAAATAAAAAGTCTCAAAATTTCTGTTTTGCCGCACGACCGAGTACCTGGATTAGAATTCTCCTCCCAGTCGGTGGACCCCCGATATGGATTGACGAACCCCTATGGGGTCCATGGACCACAGGTTAAGAAAGCGTGATTTAGAAGAATATGACTTCAATTAAAGAGCTTCACTGCGAGCGCGGGAGTCGTTCTATCGACACTTGAACCCATTCCATAGGAGAAATAAAGCCACCCCAATGCCCAGGTTAAAATCCAATAACTACCGACATTGGTTCGCGACTCCCGCTTTATTAGATACTTTCCACTCCCTCACGATACCGAGATCTGCCCCCAAGAAGCGACAACTTTTTTATGGGAGCGAAAAATAAAACAAATTTCCGCCAGAGCAACAAACCTGTTACACACTGCAGGAACTGCCGTTGCTATAGGAACAGTGGCAAACACATTAACATATAAATATCGCAGCAAGCACGGAGTGTGGGGGGAAAGTGCGATTCGTACTTTCGATAAATGAAGATTCACTACTAACAGAGGGGGGGGGGAAGGCCGTGAAAATTAAATAAAGGAACACGACGAGGTCGTCAAAGCAGGCAAATGAAGCGAACAATATGAAAATAGAGTAGACAAGTTTTGTTTTTTCAATAAATTTAAAATTTAGTGACGGGGAAAAGGTCGAAGGTTCGATAAATCGATACGAGAAGAAGTTTTTGTGCCCTTCCTACAGCAAGAATTTCGGATTCAGGTGTGGTATTCAGATGGGAATCGAAGAATCGATCTTCTGCTTTATTTCAAGGAGATGTTCAAAGGTGATCGATTGATACTGAAATATACTTACGTATATAAATACAGACACATTATATATATATATATATATATATATATATATATATATATATATATATATATATATATATATATATATACACACACAGAGTAACCACCGCTTATAGTGATCACTGGTTATAAGAATCAATATCGCGAAAACAAAAACAAATGTATTATTTCCATGTTAAAATTTTCGTTTTAAAGAATCAACCCACCGGTTTTACGAATCAGTTTACACTCTTCGCTTTCCTTTCATTTTTCCAAAAAAAGCCACTTAAACCCTCAAAAAGCACGGAGTTCTTTCTTTTTTTTTTTTTTTTTTTAAAGAAAGATTGATAAGATGGGATGGAATATAGTCATAAAATTCAAAAACAAAAAAAATTTTAAGATACGTTCGGAGGACTTTTTTCAAAAATAAACAGTATTGATTAAATACACATTTTTTTAGTTCAAATGGGATATAAAATCACGAAAACAAACATAATTTGGGAAATCATTTCATAGAGGGAATTTTTTTTATACATTTTTAGTACCAAAATGTATTTAAAAAAAAAAAAAAACCTTCTATCTGGAGTATTTACGCCAAAGACCTTAAATTCCATTCGACTCAATATATTTTAATTTCCTTTATACTATATACTACTGTGACACTTACCTGTGTTCTGAACTAAAAGTTTTGCGATATTTCCAAACATCACTGAAATATTCCTCAAAATAAGTGAAAAAACACTTTTTTTTTAAATTATCTTTTTATTAAGTACACGTGTAGTATCTCACCAGTAATTGACGAGTGCCAACGCAACTTACATAAAAAGTAGATCATTACTTCGATAGACCTTACATAAAAGTAAATTTGGTGAGATCCGGGTCACCACTGAGGCATTTTGGGGTTAAATAATATAATCCACAATCAGAAGGCTGGAGCATCAACTAATTTTATTCCCCGCTCACTTTCGTTCCGTCTCTGCCAAGATTGCTCTTTTATTGTTGCCAACGTAACTTACATAAAATGTAGATCGTTATATTTTATTGACGTTGCCACTCGTAAATTACTTCGACTTAAAAGAAATTTGGTGAGATACTACACACGTATCGTAGAATGATTCAATGAACACATATAGCTTAGCTTTTAGGTCAAAACCTAGTAATATATATAAGACTATCGCAAAATTTCACTGAAAATATATCGAAGCCTTTTTAAATGATTACTTTTCTCGTTTACTGCAAAACGAGTTTTCTAGAAAATGCATTTAAACGTGCTACATCCGGTATTTTAAAATCGCTTGCGGTTTATTCAATTGGCCATAAATTCTCATCCAATGATCGTACGAATAAAAGCAAAGCAGTTTTAGAATCCTAAAATAGTGGCCTTGGAAATAGAGCGATAAATAAAGTTTCGAAATATTGCACCAAAACAACTATTTCAAGGTAGTAGGCAAATGGCTTAAACGTTTCTGAAACACATCATTAAAATTTTATTACTGAAGTACAAGAAGCGATATTGTACAGAATTTCGTTCGCACTTTATGGAAACAATTTTGCAATTTATTTTTCGCGTTTGCATTTTGAGATAAAAATTCGTCAACTTCAGAATAATCGTCTGATACTGTTTTGTTTTGATTGGAAGGCAAGATAAAATATTCATTTTGAAAATGGCTTCTAAAATTTATAGACGGCTGGAAGGTGACGTAACTGCGTTTTCCAAGGAGAAATATTCGTGTCAACAAAATATAAAGCGGTGTAAAAGTCGTGGTTATGGCATTATGGAAAAAAGATCAATTTTCTATTGCTCAACTGACGGGTATGACCGTACGAAATGGCTTCGTCAGTGTACAGAAAAATTCCCAAACGTATTCATGATAGTTGCAGGATTTTGTCACAACGGCAAATTAAAAATTAAAAAAGTCTCAAGTAAAGGCAAAATTAATTCACTCTACTATCATATCAGTAGAATATCAATTTTAGAACCAATTTTTGAAGAAGAAATTCTAGCCTTATATGGAAAGGACATTGATAAAGTTGAGCTTCATAGGAACAAAGCCTCTAGTCACACGTCTAAATCAACTGCCGCTTATTTAGCAAAGAAAGAATCGGAAACAGGAATAAAGCGTATCGCATTAAATGAAAAACTTGCAAAATCATCTGACCTTTTCTCCAGTGGACTTTTGCGCTTTCGGTTTGGTAAAACGAGCCTTAGGAAAACGTCATCCCAGAACACTGAATGGACATTGGAAAACGGTCCAAGAGGAATGGGGTAAAATTCATATGACAGTACTAATAAAAAGTTTACTTTCATGGAAAATTCAAGCTAGAGCTATTGTCAAGAACCATGGCTATCAGATAGAACCAAATCGCCGCAAAAAAATACAGCATTTATACATAAAACTTAACTATCGAAATCGTTTTCATAAAGTGTGAACGACCTTCTGTATAAAACACACTTGAAACAGTTTAAATTTCGGGTGAAAATTTCCGGTCGCCAATAAAAGCAGAAAACGCGTGCTTGGCGGGATATGACACCTGAAGAATTCCATATATCCCCCCCCCCCCCCGACTTTCAAAAATAAATAAACCAACTAGAGCCTCAAATCAGAAACAGATCATCCAAAGCGTCCTCCTTATTTATACAACTATATCTCGGTTAGTGGGATAACGACTTAAGTCTTACCTTGACTTTTAAAACAAAGCGCCAGGTTGTGACGCTTGCCTTTGCATCACAATGCGCGGCAACAACTGGTAACTTTCCAAGTGATCCAAATTCCCCTTCCAACCTTTTCATCACCGGGCATTTTTCGACGAGTTTAGTTGTTGGGGAAAAACTTAAAGAGATTAAGAATGGAATTATATAACGTAGACTAAAATGAAGCCCACCCCCCTTTTTTTTATGAGCATAAGTTTATAAATTCGGACCTAGTTTCCAGATCACCGAAGACCCTACATACCTTGATCCGAAAATAGTTTATTTTTGGTTAGACGTTTGTTCTGAAGGGAAGACAAGGGCAGTAAGTAATGAGAATAATGGGTTAAAGAACTTCTGGGGTTGTAAATTACTTCGAACTAGGTGATTTTTTTTACACAACTCTCTTTTGTAGTTTTTACAAAGTAAAAGCAACAACGAGGCGAATGTACCCCAATCAGCATTTTATTTTTCGCTGTGTTAAACTTTTACCCCGAGTACCAGAAAAACAAAATTAACTTTTTCGAACGATATAAAAATAAAGAAGAAACTAGACTACCCAAATTTAGTAGGGATTGATCTCAATACAAAAGGCCAGGTGAGGCCAAAACCGTCATCATTTTCTTTGAGGCTCTCCGCTAGAATTTTGGTAACTTTTGCCAGCATCAAAATAACCAAAATCAAAACGAGCGGCAAGTCGGAAAACCTCCATTTTTGGTTCTAGCCGCAAATCCTTGCGTTCTACATTTAGCTTGATAAAAAACAAACAACGATCACTGTTGACAAATCATCATTTAAATAAATGTCTACAACACTCAAAACAAGCCAGATTTCAATAATTCGGTAGAATAATAAAAAGAAAAAGAATTTATAAAGCTTTTAAAACTGTTTAGGAATAAAGAAATCATCAATTATTCTAGCTACCGGAGAATGATATATTTTACAAAAAACATTAGAAAAAAAACAACGCTTAAAATTTCTTTCGTATTATATATAATCTTTTTCTGTTTTTGGCTCCTTATAGACATTCCAAAGAGGCTCTTAACACAGTTTATCTTGGCAAACTATGAGGAGGGCAATTTATTCGTTAACCATTTTTCAAGATTAAAATTAATTAATTTTCATCGTTTCCAGAATTGCCTTTATTCTGTTCATCAAAGTAAACTTTACACGACAACCTTTTCTGTCCCTCGGCTTATTTTTCGACAGTACATTTTTGTTTGTCATCGGTTTGGAGCCTCATCATCTCACCATTTTACAAAAAATGGTTTTATCAGATAAAATATTACCCCTCCAGATTACCCAGGTGGTAGCAATAAATGGAAATTTCACTTGAAAAATCACCTTCCAATTAGTAATGCACAGGCATACTGTTAAGAATTTGAAATTTTCTTTCCCCGTTACGCGGCGCGCCTCCTTGGTTTTAGCGCTGCCCGATGTGAACGAGGCTATTACAAGCAAGCGAAAAGCGGTTTTTTTTTTCCCCCTTATGTCTTATGTCTACTCACGATACGTTTGTTTCTCGATACGTAATATGTATTCAAATGTTTGTAAATAGATGTTGATTATTAAAGTATTTGTGGAAATTACAGTCTTCTATCTATTCGACGGACAATCACGCTACACATACTTTGTAATATGCTTTAAAATGGTTGCATAGCTGATTAGCAACAAACCGTTCGTTCTATTATCTTTGAGAAGGATCAACGAATACGGTCTTTTTATCAAGTAAAAGAAGTGCAAATCTATTATATGGCAAAATTGTAGCTACACGGAACTACAGTCCAAAATTAGCTATAAATTAATCAGTCTCTCTTCCTGTAAATTCGTCAGCCTTTCACACTCTCGTCCGATATTAATGAAAATTGATTTATTCAGTTTCTCTTTATCCTTGGGGTACCGTAGTTTAATAAATACAGATCTGATGTTTCGTTTTTGGAAGTATTGACCACTGACTTACAAACCCTGAAATACATAAATTAGTGCTCCTTGAACGGTTTATAATTACGCCAATGCAAACGTGCATAAGCGTGAAACTCCACTAAACATAAAAGAACACAATCCTATAGGACACATACAAAACGAATCATTTTGAATTTCTTTCCATTTTTCTACTCTCACGACTGGACTCATTAAAGTAAATAAGGCTAAGTAAACGAATTATTACAAAATTAAAGCATTGTTCACATTGCTTCCGAAGCATAGCGATTGCACCGAGATTGTGACACGACCTGTGATTGGTTTGGCGCATCACGTGATCTTAGCATTGTGATTGGTAAAAACTTTTATCGCACCGAAAGCAATCTGAACGAGGCCTTAGTTAATTAACGTTATAAATCTTTACTGACGGTCAGTTTACAGGCGAAGATTTTTGCGGATTACAATTAAAATAAACAACCGCATGCAGATAAAAAAAAATAACAGGATAAATGTTTAGACAAAATTTGAAATTTTCTAGATTACACCCGACTTTAGAGAGATTATGTCCAACTCTCTAAGAAAAATTCACGTTACTAGTAAATATTTTGGTATATTTTTCACTCGGAAATATAACCTAGGCACTTTAGCCATTAATGAGAATAAAAGTTCAAAACGATAATTTTGACAAAATATTCTACATAAAAAGAACAGTGGCAACAATTTTCGAAAAGAGTTATCGTTATTCTTCCGAAAAATAACAATGCGCCAATTATAACACTTTCCACTTTTCTCACTCTAGTAATGGAATAAATTTAATATAAAAAATGGGCGAAAGAAATTGACTCTCGCTGTCTGCATTAGTATTTCCATGCACGATTCTTTCAATAAAAAAGAGAGGGAAAAAAAAACACAGAAATATCGAACACAGTTCTTCGTAAGTATTCCAAATCCAGAATCGCGGTTAAGCTGCGAATCGTCTGCGTTTTCACGTTTATTATTATTATTATTATTATTCTTTCTTCTCTTGGCAACCATAAAGAATAAAGCTGAATCCTTCGCAAGATAAGTCCATCGTAAATATAAAAGAATTAATAAACTGTGGAAAGATACAAGAGGTGCAGATTCAGAAAGTATTTGTCTGGTTTTCTTCTTTATTTTTTCTTTTCTCCTCCCATTGTGTAACAGGCTTAGAGCTGTTTATGAGCTCATTCTCTGGAATCGTCATTCTCCGAAAAGACGGTTGCAGTGAAAAGTCCTTTCCTTTCACAAATGGAAAATGATTTTTATAGTCATAAATTAGAGCGGAAAGTAAATAACAAATTGCCATCGCGACATCTGTTTTTGTCGCCAAATCCGAAATCTTGATTCTTTGTACTTTTTTAAGACTTTAAGCGGAACTTACCGGGAATGAAATTTGTTGCAATCGTCACATAGTGACTAACAATGTGATTCGGTGCCAGGAATCAAGAACTCTAGAATATATTAAGACTGCTGTGTACTAACCTTATAGGATTCGCTCACCTAAATGTTAACCTATGGAGAAAAAGAGTCTACTATTGACATCTACATACATGCCCATAATCCAATAAAAATGGTAGTTGCAGATAGCCCGAACTTGTCTGTACCTTACAACAGGATTCACCACATATATAAATATCGTCCACCAAAGGAATTGAGGAGCATTTAAAACACACTACTTCAGGTACTTACCCCAAAGTTTAAATTTTAAAATTTTATTTGCATTTTCTTTTAAACGAAAAATGTCCCGAGATGTCAAATTTCTTTTCTCCGTTACAGAGTACATTTAAAAAAAATAATCTTTAAATCCAAGTCGGCAAACTTTGGACACGATTTTTCCATAGGTTAACATTGAGTTAAACGAATCCAATAGGGTTAGTACACAGCTGCCTTAATGAAGAAGCGAATGTGTTCCGAAAGTGATTTTTCACGTTTATTGAATGAAATGATTATTTTTCACGTGACTATATCCGTAACCTAATCGAGATAACCGAAAGAAACACAGGTTGTAATATTGCAGGCTACGATTAGGCGTGAGAAAGACGAACTGCACAGCTAAAATTAACTTGAAAGGAGCTAAAGATTAATTCTTTTTCGGACTTGTTCCATAAAAAAGAGGTAACATAGTATTACTTAAGCCAATTCATTGGTAATAGACTATATATATATATATATATATATATATATATATATATATATATATATATATATATATATGATGAGTCTATTTTGAGTAAGTCCAAGAATATACATTTATCTACGTAAAGACCAGAAATGTTGGATTCTAGACTAAAAAAGGCGAACTTAAGCTTTGTTCACATTGCTTCCTTAGCGGACCGTCAGCGATAAAATTTTTGACCAATCATAGAGCTAAACGCAATGACCACGTGATACATCCAACCAATCACAGGCCGTGTCAGCCAATTCATCGCAAACGGAAGAACGCACCGGAAGCAATATGAATAAGGTCTATGATTTTCATTTTCATGTCGCCGATTGTGTCGGCACTGCAAATCTTCAATCTCGCTGTTAAGCTTTGGGGACATGTTCTCGCACTAATAGTTTAATCATTGTTAAACAAATGCATACTTTGACTTCAGTTTTTAACATATTAACGCAGACGTTTAAAATAAGCGCGTGTTATTTGGAAAGTTATAATTTTAACGTAGGATTACGTTCCTCCACAACGGGCCTGCGGAAAGAAAAATTTAATATATATATATATATATATATATATATAGGTAGATACATATATACATACAAAATAGTTAAGTAACGGTAAGTAATCCTACGTTAATAACCCGCAGGAGTTTCGTTAGAAGAGACTATTTGAAATTCTTTTTTTCGTTATTAATTTTTGGCGGGGGTATTCAATTAATTGTTGGCGTTTGTCGCCATTAAAGTTAAACTTTTATAAACAACAAAGTTGAAGTAAAAAGACGATCGTAAACCACGCCCATTGCATTTGGACGATTTATTTTCGGATGCAGAAAAAAGCAATTTAAATCATCGAGTTGACCGAAGTATTTTCAATTTTTTTTATAAATCTACTAGAGCAAAATATCCAAGATTTACTATCCAAGAGGCTGGCAAGATCCACGAAATATATTGTCGACATTTCATGCAAAACACTAGTTTACAATCAGCTTTTTCTCGCCGTGTCGTTGCGTTGGCAGAACGTCAAATTTTGAGCACTAGCGCCAACCTGTGATGCCGTACAACAACTTTGCAGTTTGGGATACAAGGACGTGAAATTATCTATACCTTAAGAGTTTAACAATAGTCACTTGGATGTGAAAGTTCATGATCGTGAAAATCAAAAGAACTGATAGGGGAAAATAATGATTATGTGTAATAACCAAATAATAAGTTTTAAATTACGGCAGCATGACCGTCAGCGTAAAAAAACAAAACTTAGTAAAAGGGGTGATTATTTTTGAATTATTTTTTCTTTCTAATATTTTATTTTCATATGCTTTATATAAAATGTAAACTTTTTTTAATTTTTCGTAATCACATAGGTCATATTTTAGCATTATTTTGAGACAATGTATTTAATAGTGGTAAAAAGGTCATGTAAACCCCTGGCTAACTATGAAAGTATGTAATTAAATATTTAACCAGTCTTTAAAATGAAGACTAAAAATTCAGACATTTCAAAACTTGTGGTTATATCAGTGGAACATACGAGATCTTCAATACCATTGTTAAGCAATAGATTATTCCTGTATTTTGTAATCATAGATTAGAAAATGCTAATTTTTTAATTATGTTTTCTACGTTTGAAAATAAATCTTTAAAGGCAATACGCGAAGCCCGGTGGCGTAGTGGTTAAAAGCGTCAATCTGCCATCCCACAGGTCCAGGATTCAACCCTGTGACTGGGGCAAGGTCGACTCAGCTTTTCATCCCTTGAGTGGGTCGATAAAATGAGGACCAAGCATGCTTGGGAATTAAACTCTAGGGGTCCCACGTCAGGTTGACCACCTGACCGAGATATATGCTGTATGGCAATACGATTCGAATTGAAGAGCAAAGAAGTTTATTCCAGCAATAACATGACCTTACAAAGCGACGCCCAGCTCTCATCTGGCGAGCGTACAAGTAGCTGTCAACGGGTTGTCGCAAATTGGCGACGTTAGTATTGGAAAGGTTACCATAGAGAGAGAGAACTCGGATTACAGGCGATTTAAGATTAGAGGTGGTTAAAATTTATTACTTACTTACTTACACACACACACACACACACACACATTATATATATATATATATAGGAATATAAAATTGACATGGAAATGAATAATACTTTTACAAACAGTTAAAACACCCGTACCAAATTTACTTCATAAACCCCTACAAAAACAGAAATGCAAATCCCTTGGGTAAACCTCATTATTATTCAAGAGCATGCGCGACTCTCGGCAAATAACACTACAGCGAACACAAAAGGTACCCATTCGCTTGTCGGATATTTCGTCTTTTATCAAACCTTAGGATATGCACTCCAGTCCGCGTTTTCAGAAAGAGAAGGACAAACAAAAAAAAAAAAGATTTTATTCTGAATCGGGAAGTCTTAAGAGTAATGTTTGTATCAAGTTCAATTCCCAGAAGAATAAAAGAATTAAAGGAGAGTTTGAAGATACGGAGATTTCGTTCTTTATCTGACGTAAGTGTAGTTTAAAAAGATTTATGCACTAAAAGATTACTTTTCCGAATCCAAACCAAATGCACCGGAAAAGCGAAACACAAGATTTATAAGAGCAGAATTCCCCGAAAAACAGAAATTTCTTTCAGTTCTCACCCTTCCCCCTTCCCCCACAAGTTTGGGAAAATGCTTGCAAAGCGGGAAAATTCGCACTGTCATATTTATAATAATGTGCTTCAAAACAAAGAAATTTAATGATCTTAAGACGCAACGTTAAGAAATGTTAAGGTTTGGGCGGGGGGGGGGGGGGGAAACAAAATTTTGAAAATCAATTTTACGCGAATGAGCTAGTGAGATATATATATATATATATATATATATATATATATATATATATATATATATAGATATATATATATATATATATATATATATATACATACATATATATATATATATATATATATATATATATATATATATATATATATATACACATACATATATATATATATATATATATATATATATATATATATATATATATATATATATACATACATATATATATATATATACGTACATATATATATATATATACGTACATATATATATATATATATATATATATATATATATATATATATATATATATATATATATATATATATATATATATATATATATATATATATACATACATATACAGCTGAACCCCGTGATAACGAACTTCAAGGGACCAAAGGTTTTGTTCGCTTTATCCGGTGGTTCGATATATCCGAACCGTTAAGAAAAATGCTAGCGTTCACAAAATATATAACTGATTAGCTGCAATGTGTATTCAATAATAATGTATTAAAAAATGATAAAATCTATTAAAAATGATTATTAATGAATTAAACCGACTAAAATCGGTTACAATAAACTGACACACTACTAATCAAATTACGTAAGAAAACGAGGGGACCAAAATTTTCATTCGTTATATCCGTTAGTTCGTTATATATCGGGTTCGCTATAATGGAGTTCGACTGTATATATATATATATATATATATATATATATATATATACAGAGAGAGAGAGAGAGAGAGAGAGAGAGAGAGAAAGAAACATAATTACATACATATGAGACGGTGAAAGGCAAAGTAGTGTAAGTCACATTTTCAACTTTTTTTATTTGAGGGCAAAAATGTAATCTCCATGTTCAATTTATAGTGGAATTACAAATAATTATTATTTGCAATATCATAATTATTGTTATGAATTATAATTGTTCAATTTATAGTAGAATTTTTTGTAGTTTTTGCAGTAAAACACTTTGGACTTACACCACTTTGCCTTTCACCGCCTCATATATAAACTAGGTAGACTAAATTGCATATTAGACCTAACACATACAGTACAACATTCTATGTAAATGCCACAGAGATTTTCTTTGTTTAGCAAAATAACAATTCGTTGGTCATTTTTTCAACAAAAAGGGTTTTATTTCATGTAAAATATTATCAATAAATGTTATTATACAACAAAAATGCTTATTGTGTACTTATTTCTACCAAAAACCTCATCAAAAAAGAGATCGGATAACCCTCAAACCACTGTAATGTTTGAGGGTTAAAAATTTACAATAGATTACCATTAGAATCAATAATACATTAATGATTACTTATGCATCAAGTAAATTCTATCTGGGACGGATTTCAAAAAATAAAATTATATTAACTTGATTTTCCAACCTTAACACATTAAGCGAATTATTAAGAATAATCTAGCTAAACTTGTCTAGAAAATGTCTTGCTCAATCCGGATAATTAAAAGAATAACTTAAGCTTCACAGATATAGTTTAACTCGACGCAAATGTGCGAGCTACAGAAAACATTGCATAAAATAACACCTTCAAAAATATACAAAAGATATTACTATTACAACAATCAATAATGCATTCGCAATTATTCATGCATCAAGTAAATTCTACCTGGGAAGGATTTAGAGAAAAAAATGTTAGCATGATTTTCCGCCCTGAACGTATTTAGCGAATTCTTAAGAATTATCTAGTTAAATCTGTTTAGATAATGCCTTGCTCAAATCAGAAAATTATGAATAATCAAGTTTAACATGTCTAGAAAATGTGTTGCTGAATTCAGATATTTAAGAATAATTAAGTTTGACTAGTCTACAAAATGTCTTGCTCAATTCAGATATTTAAGAATAATCAAGTTTGATTAGTCGAGAAAATGTCTTGCTCAATTCAGATAATTAAGAATAATCAAGTTTGATTAGTCTAGAAAATGTCTTGCTCAATTCAGATAATTAAGAATAATCAAGTTTGACTAGTCTAGAAAATGTCTTGCTCAATTCAGATAATTAAGAATAATCAAGTTTGACTAGTCTAGAAAATGCCTTGCTCAATTCAGATATTTAAGAATGATCCAGTTTGACTAGTCTAGAAAATGTCTTGCTCAATTCAGATAATTAAGAATGATCAAGTTTGACTAGTCTAGAAAATGCCTTGCTCAATTCAGATATTTAAGAATGATCAAGTTTGACTAGTCTAGAAAATGTCTTGCTCAATTCAGATAATTAAGAATAATCAAGTTTGACTAGTCTAGAAAATGTCTTGCTCAATTCAGATAATTAAGAATAATCAAGTTTGACTAGTCTAGAAAATGCCTTGCTCAATTCAGATATTTAAGAATGATCAAGTTTGACTAGTCTAGAAAATGTCTTGCTCAATTTAGATAATTAAAAGGATAACTCTAAGCTATATGGATACCATTTAACTTTAAAGTACGAGCTACACTAAACATTGTAACAAAATATACAAAATATATTACTATAGCAATCAATCATACATTCACGATTATTCATGCATCAAGTAAATTCTATCCGGGAGAAATTAAAAAAAAAAAATTCCACTCCCGGATAATATGCATTTTATTCGCGATGCACGAGTAACAAATAACACTAGAATGCGCACGAATAAAAAAGAAAACCGTCCAATTCTTAAAATTCTGTTTCTTATCAGAGCAGCATTTCTTCTTTCTTTACTTTTTCAATTTCTTCTTTTTGTTCAAGCCTTTTTTGAAATCGGAAGAGATGAAAGTAATACCGTGTATCTTCTAAAACAGAGTTTTCTTTTGGGAATAAAAGAAACTAATGTCCGCTAAAAAAATGTGTTACTTCTTATCGGTTACGCGTAGGTTAAAACAGTCTGAGAATTCAAGCAAAAAAGATTTTCAAACAAGTTTTATACGCATATCGATCGAAGCGGGACTAGAACACAGCGAAAAAAAAAAAATACTGAAACAATTCAATTCTTTGTTCTTCGGTGTTTTCTTTTTCATTTATTTAAAATTTTAATATCTTGATTCGTTTCAAAGTACTTATACTACATTACATACATTTAAAGACTTTATAAAAGTATTTTTTTTAAATTCTGCTCGTTGCATTTGAAAACAGATCTTATATATGCAATGCGTGTGTTTTTCATAACATCAAACAATCCTATTTTAAAATAATAGCTACAGAAAAATCTAAAATTCCCTCCCCTTTTTTTTACACAGAAACACCTACAGTCTAATCCCGTTATAACGAACTTCAAGGGACCAAAAGTTTTGTACGCTACCCCCCTCAAAGCGACCACTTTTTTCCAGAACCATGACTGGCCGCCATATGGAAGTTTCACTGTCTATATATAGAAGAAGTATGATAATATAAAACTCTAGTAAATAATGATGCAATAACAAAGCAAGAAAAAAAATTATTTCTATTTTCGTAAAGGCTATCATCGTTCACAGCCATAACCTGAAAATTCTCGTATTTGAATACGAAAATAAATACTTAAGATCCGGAAAGTAGACTAAAAAAAATTTAAAGACCTTAAAAGCAATACCTACAAGATAAAAAGAACTTTTTATATACCATGTTTTTAAATTTTCTGTTGAATCATATAAACTTGACAATTCTATGTATTAATAAATACTTTTTTAAATTTTTTTGATGAATTATCCCATCAACTTGAAAGAAAATGAAGTTAATTGGAAGTTAACTTGCGTTTAACTTTTCGTTCCCGTCCCGGCCGACAGATGGCTGCACCAGTCTACAAAACAAAATTAACTGAAAATGAATTTAAATCTGCTTAAAGATGGCTCAAAGTATAAAAAAAATACATTGTCATCGCGTTCTGAGCTATTCTAAAAGTTTCAAATGTCTAGCTAGTCGGGAAGTTAGTTTAAAATCGATTGCAATATTTGTACTTGACAAACACACAAACAAACAAACAAGAAAGCGAGTTAATAAAAACATGTAAAAAATAAGTACTTTTTATCAACATTGTGACGGCCCTTAAAAAAAACAAACTCTCAAAATAAGGAATTCTTAAGGTCTTTGGGGGACCGTAAGGGCCTATTCACATAGGAGTCCGATAGCGGAAGCGTTAAAATATTAAACTATATTTAACCAGTGACAAACGTCCAAACGATTAGCAACGAAATTTTTTAACGCCTATGATTGGTTTATTTCCGTCTCAGAGCCATCTTTCCTTCTACACCCGCTCGGACTCCTATGTGAACAGGCCCTAAGAAACCTGGAGAACGTCATGATACCAATATTTGCCAACTAAAGGTCGTCTTTCTTCAATAAACCATTTTCAAGGGAGAAAGGAAAAGGGTTGTGGATAGTTAAGTATAATTGCCTGCAAACGTATAAATGTTTCACACACACACACACCCTCAAAAATTGGATGCTGTGTCATGCATTTTCCTCTTGCATTACAAGGAAGTCTATCTAATTATGGAAGAACAGTTCGAAAACAGAACACGAAATTTCAGTAAATAACACAAAAGGCATTAACGTTTCGAAATGAGCCAGATAAACAAGAGTCCAGACGAAATGTATTTTTTCAAAAGGAAAGGCGAGAAGAAGAGAAACGAGACTACACTTAGGATAGATGTCGGATAAACGAACAGACGTGAAGAAGCCAATGAACTGCGCCTTTACCCCGCATTATTAGACATAATTTGGCACAAACTGCGCTGACGGAAAGAGGCAGGATGAATCCAAAATGCGGTGGCAATCTCATGAAATTCAGATTCTTCGATAAGAATTCGAAAAAAAAAAATAAAATTTGAGAACCTAAGGAAGTTGCCGCTGGCAACTCGACGCACATTTCCTTACATATTTCTTTCAATTTTTGGGAATTTCAAAAGCGGGGGGGGACGACGACGACATAGCGCTGAATGTTATATGGATCATATGCAACGGGATCTTGAAAATTGTGGGGGAAGAAGGCCATAGCGGTACTATTCGATTCAGCAGGCAAAAATGCATTTTAAATAAGGAGGAGATATATCTAGGAAATGCTTCATTTAAAAATGCACTTTTTTCTTTATAGCTTGGTAGAGAGCATACAATAAGAACTTACAATATATAATGATACTAGCTGAAAACCCGCACTTCGCTACGGAGTACATTCAAATTAAATACAACGGTCAATGTATGCAATTAATGCCAAATATATATATATACATATATAATAAATACGACGATCAATGAATACAATTGATGTAAAAAACATATATATATATAAATATATATATATTTATAAAAAGTCGTAAAGGATATTTTTATAAACAAAATAATGTAGAAGAAAATATTCAAATTAAACATAATAGGACATACTAAAGAATATAGTATAGTTTGAGGGACATAATATCTTTTATTGTATTTCGATATTTTTTTGGATGATGTCCAATCGTCTGCCGCATTAGCAAGAAAAAAATATATTTCTTTTGTCTATTTAGTTGCTATGCACTTGACGATAAATTTATTTAAAGTACCGGAAACAGAAATCACGTGATCAGCATTTAATAATAAATTAAATTATAAAAATTAATCTTTAAAAATTCACCAAAAATCAGAAAATGGAGGTAAAGATTCGAAAAAATCTCATTTTAGAAGGCATTTTTATTATCTTTCTCGTGATATAAATTTTATAACCCTCAAATTATTATTTTAAATGCAAACTTAAAAAGTTACAAAAACAGCTAAAAAATTTAATTTTAAAAAATCTAAGAAGGATTTTTGAAAAATCTTTCTTAGTGCACCCCTACACTATAAGAAGAATCGCCATGCAAAATGTCAGCCCTTTAGGTCCAGCGGTTTGGTCTGTGCGTTGTATGTCACTCAGTGAATGAGTCAGTTACGGAATTGTTTTATATATATAGATTAGAATAAGCAGTGCACTCGGTGGTCACTTTTACTTAAAAAAACAAATTCAAGAAAGTTAGCGGAATGTCATGCTGCAACCAATATATATATATATATATATATATATATATATGTCATGTCCTGAAATTACAGTGAAACCTCGTTTATCCGTATCTCCAGGTAATTCGGATCAGATTTGTAGACGCTTTTTAGTTTGATTCAATGTATAGTTCTTCCATAGACTGTAGAATAAATGATGGTAATAAAATGCTTTCTGTTAAGTTTGAGAAAGATTTACTAAACTTACAAGTTCTTTGTTAGGAATGATGTGAAAAATTATTTTTATAGTTTTTAATGTTTTGTTAACAATACTATGCAGTTTTGTTACAAAACATAGTTTTTTATCTTAATAAACGGTAAGTCTGCTTAGTTTTGCTTATTACCCATATTACCCGGATTTTCAATTGTCCGGATTGCATCGATATAGGACCCTATATCGATTACATTTTACATTTGGCGCATTTGTTATGCCAGAATTCGTTTCGGCAACTCTGCCACAGTCGCGTGTGTTTTAAACCGAAATTAACCATTTTCCAGATTGTAACCCAATGGAATACGCCATTTTCGACTTCATACCCCGTTGGAACAGCTTTGGTATAGTAGAATTCGTATATTGGTAATTTGGTTTACACAGAATTCGATTCCGCAACCCTGTCAAACCAGGCTGTACCGCTTTTTTCTTATTTATTTTTTTAATTTGATTTAACCATGCCTTTCCGTGTAGATTTATCGGGTCAGGTGAAGAATCGCCTACTTATTTGGCGCTTTTTACGAGATCCATAAGCGCGCCAATTGTGGTATCCAAGTCGATTTCGAATAGAATTTCAAAATTAAGGTAAGTGAAACCATAGTTTATACAGTGGTTTTTTTTCTAATAGCTATTTAAATTAAAGTAAGCGAAAGTATTTTAATTTTTCAGAGTTTTGTGACGATTTTAAGTTTTAAAAATTACTTTTTGAAACGATTTTAAATTTTTAAAATTTTTTCAACTGCTTTTTGGCATTACTTTTAGTTTTTCGCCATCTTAAATGTCGCGCTCTAGCGCAGTGTCTTCTAGAGAGGTTGCAACTCCAGCAGACAGGCCGCGAGAAAGCGCCAAGTTGGCGATATTGAAAATTGCGCCAAGCAGTGGGCGATTCATTACTTTCCCCGGATTTATCTATAATTTCTGGATCTACAAAGTTTACGCTATTTTCCTCACTGTATTATTTTTAATTTATATTGAATTATTTTTTAACTTACATTTTGCAAAATTAAATTTCTATGTAATTCATATTAACGATGCGATGTCTGGCTAGGCGACAGAAAAAAGTCGCCAATACAAAATATAGCCAATGGGGGTCCTATATCGAAGCTGTTTTGGCGTTGAATATCTCCAATGAACTCTTACAATAAATAAACAAAGTATATAGACCTATTTATTGAAAACACAAAAATGGATTCCATAACCTAACTTTGTTGCCCAGATAAAGCAAGACGCTGCAAGTCGCAGGATTCAGTCACGTTTTCACGTCTCCTTTGATGGTACCGATTTTCTTTTAGAACTGCTTTTATCCAGGGATTGAAACGGTAATGACTTTTCTCCTGACTGCCTATCTGCAAAGAATATTTGTTCGGATCCCATACAGATTTCCAGAACAACTGAATGAATCTAAATTCCATCCGAAATTTTCCAGTAGAACAGAATGATGAATCTTCATTGTCCTAGAATTTCCAGTAGTATGCATCAGGCTGATTTCCAACGCCAGAGTAATGTGAGAAACGGACATCGATGAAATTCTAGAACAATAAAGATTCCCCTCCTCCAGTGAATGCACTGTTTTCATCAAAGTTATCCCTCATTTCAATCACTGGACAATAAACACCTCTCTAAATGAATGCCTACTGAATGCTCGCGAATTCTAGCGACATCTATTATTTCGAAAATTAATGAAAGTTGGGAGAGATCCCCAACGAATGATTAATAAACATACGCATAATATATAATCTTTATCGGTAAGCGCTCTCGAGAAATTCAAGTTGGAGTGTTATTTTTCCGAACACCAAATAAGTAAAACACCCAATTAAGTATTCATTATATATATATATATATATATATATATATATATATATATATATATATATATATATATCTTTATATATAAAAGGCAAAGTCTGTGTGTGTGTGACCGAGTTTTTGTCTGCTCGCGGCGCAGCGCAAAGACGGTAGGTCGGACAGTCTTGAGATTCGACACGAAGATGCCTCCCGAGGTCTCATTATGCACCTCGAAGCCCTTTTTTCGATTTTTTAATTAGATTTTCCGTAATTAAATATTTAGTCGCGATTTAGAGCTCCCGGACGAGTAAAAGCCCCGTAAATCCTAACGTATCCGTCCAAGAATTTTTTTTTTCGGACGAGCCTATACGGGAAAGATGACACTATACGGAAATCACAATTAAAATTGTCTGTCTTAATTTATCGATTAATTGTGATTTTTTTTCGATCGCCTGTACGCACCCGTTTTTCGGAAAAAAACGCGATTTTGTCCGTGACCCTTTTTTCCAAATTGTCGAATCGATACGTAAATGTCGTTACATTTTTACGAAATTTTTATCTCAGAGACCCTAGACATCACAGTTTCGAAAGCCAGAACCAAAATTAATTTACAAATTGTAGTTATTTTTTAATAATTTATTTTATGATTCGGAAACTCTTGCGAGAAATCTCATTTTGGAGATTTCGTTCTTCATTTCCGGACGAAGGTAAAATAGGAGAAAAACCAGTTTTTCGACGTCATGCACGTGATGTGTTGGAGTGTTTGTTTTCTATGAGGGATTCGGTGGTTAAAGGAAATCGATTACTATTGCAGTGATAATCGATTAAAAAATCACATTTAGTAATGCCGTAATTTTTTTGGCCAGCACTTAGTTAATATCATATAATTTGTGGTGTATTTGTGGAAAAAATCTATGAAGATTTCAAAGAATTTCAGCATGTGGAGGATGTGATATATTCGCTTTCAAGGAAATCGATTACTATTGCAGTGATATTCGATTAGTAATCCTATGTCAAAAATTTTGCCAAAATGTGCCAGAAAGGATTAAATTTATATGGGTAAAATAATGTATCGTGGTGAGGAAAAGGATGACAGCGACGCCCATTAACAAAGGGTTAAGGCTACTAAAAAATTGGTAATTACATTACCCGAGCAACGCCGGGACGGGTACAGCTAGTATATATATATATATACAGTTGGCTCTCTGTTTAACGACTTTCAAGGGACCGTGAAAAATCGTCCTTAAGTAGAGATCGTCCTTAAACAGAATTTGTGAAAAAATAACATTTCCCTTCACACTTTACAGGCTTAGGACTGTCGATATATTTCTATATATTTGGGCGTGTTTATAAATATTATTATTATTATTATTTTATTCGCAAAAAGTTATTTTAAATTACATTGAAAGAAGAGTACAAACAATACAATAAATTAGGTTTTTAAAAAAGTCAAAAAGTGTTGATGGTTTCCTTTTCGCCTTCTTTACGTTATTCTCTTTCCCAGATTTTTTAAAATGTTAAATATGTCATCTTCCATATTCGATGTATTATAGCGTCGGAGAACATCTAGAGAAGAAGTTGCATCTGTGTAAGACGGTGACAGTGTCTTGTTTTTCGTGTCTTCACCTTCTTCGTTTGATACTGTGTTTTCGTTTACTGTATCTTTATAAATATGTTCTACATTTCTGTAATCTGTTGTTAAAACAGATTCATCACAATTGTAGAAATCTTGAATTGAAACAACCTCATCTTCAACAAGACTTCTCCATTCTTCAGGGGTAATGTCATCTTTGTTAATTTCTATATCCGTACTTTGCAGTTCCACTACAAGTTCTTTGTGAATTCAAGCAACGCAAAAGCAGTTTTTTTTGTATTGTAGATGAAGAAACTCATATAAAAAAATTCGTCGTTAAACAGAAACAACGTCGTCTTTAAATATAATTTTTTTACGTCGGAGGGGCCGGGACTGGGAAATATCGTCTTTAAATACAGATCGTCGTTAAGTAGAGCGTCGTTAAACAGAGAGCCAACTGTATATGTATATATGACGGCGTCTAGGGGATTTAATTTTATTTGTAGAAAATCACAAGCCAATCGTATTCCAGAGACATTTATTGCAGGACGAACACTAACACAAAACATAACACTCAAAAGTTTCCCGCTCATTACAACTACATTCTCGTTCCACGGCCAAACCGGAATGAATCACTGACGAATACAAAAATAGCCTCGTTTACATGCTATACATGCTATAAAGGAACATAATCTCAGAGACGCAATCTATCACAAACAATTCCAAAGATACTAAAGCCTATCAATACTAATGCAAACAAAACTAAATGCTAACAATAATGTCTAATTTATATAATTAAGTAAAAAACAAACAAACAAACACATACACACACACACACACACACAGATAGATAGTGAAACTTCTCTAGACGGCGACCCCTCTAAACAGCCGTACTTTTATCAGGACCGATTAAAAATTCTATAGAGCCAATGTTATGGAAGACAGCCACCCCTCAAAACGGCCAGTATTATTTATTTATTTTTTTAAAACCATTACTGGTTACCATAGAGAAGTTTCACTATATATATATATTATATATGTGCATACTAGCTGAAAACCCGCGCTTCGCTACGGAGTACATTCAAATTAAATACAACGGTCAACGTATGCAATTTATGCCAAAAAATAAATATATATATATATTTATAATAAATGCGATGATCAATGTATACAATTGATGTAAAATATATATCTATCTATATATATATATATTTATAAAAAATCGTAAGGGATATGCATTTTTTTTGGATAATATCCAATCGTCTGCTGCATTAGAAAGAGAAAAAAATATTTTTTTGTCTATTTAGTTGTTACGCACGTGGCGATAAATTTATTGAAAGTACCAGAAAAAGAAATCACGTGATCAGCATTTAATAAATTAAATTCTAAAAATTAATCTTTAAAAATTCACCAAAAATCAGGAAATCGAGGTAAAAATTCGAAAAAAATTTCATTTTGAAGGAATTTTTAAGATCTTTCTCGCGATATAAATTTTATAACCCTCAATGTATCATTTTAAATGCAAACGTAAAAAAAGTTTAAAAAACAGCTTAAAAATTTAATTTAAAAAAATCTAAGAAGAATTTTTGAAAAATCTTTCTTAGTGCACCCCTACACTATTAGAAGAATCGCCATGCAAAATTTCAGCCCTTTAGGTCCAGCGGTTTGGTCTGTGCGTTGTATGTCAGTCAGTCAGTGAATGAATGAGTCGGTTAAGGAACTGTTTTATATATATAGATAAAACGGAGACACCTTTTCAAAAATATCTTTCAACAGTTAAACACCTTTTAATTGCACATTGTAACAAAAAAATAATGCTTCGTTTCACACATCACCTCAAATGATAAAAATCAGAAAGGCCAGTCAATAAAACAAATTTCCCTCAACAACACTAGTAACCGTGATTTCACAGGCCAAAAACCGGAACCGCGGGTGAAAAATCGAGGCATTTCCACTCATCTCATTTCGCGGAACGGTATCAAATAATGCACCCCCCCCCCCAAAATCGTAAATTTGACATAAAATATTTCGCTGCGACGCCTTCTAAATCAAACAGAATCGGTGATTTAGGGCTTTACGAGCAGTTTCGCGCTTTCAATCTATTGAAGATTTGACATCCATAACAATTTTCCCCGAAAAACGGCTCGGGGAAAATTCCTAGTTTTCTATTGATATTTCTGCAGCAAAACAAACACTGGAGAAGCAAATAATAATAATAACAAAAAAAAAAAAAAGAAGGTGCCGCGTGTTTTGGGGATATCAATATGTCTCCCTGTCTCGCCCTTCTGATTCCGCAAAGTCATGAAACAAGCACCATTTTTCTATCTCTCCCTTTTCTTTTAAACTAGATCAGTCATAAATCTTTACGACGGATGACTTTTTTTTTTTTTTTTTTAAAAAAAGAAGAATGTTTGAAATTTTAACGCAAATAATAATAATAAAAAAAAAATATGTGGTCGTTTCTGAGATGTGCGTCTCTCTCTTTGCTGGGGGGAGGGTGGTGAAATCATTCTCTTGGTCCATGAGTCAGATATTTTTTTTCCCTTTCTCAGAC
>OU015503.1:117561035-117578535 GCA_907164885.2 Dolomedes plantarius | reverse complement strand
AAAAAAAAATTAAAGCTAATTTTCGTATACGAAACTCCATTTCTAATTTATATGCGAATCCCATTAAATGAAAGTTAATAACTAAAATATGACTTAATATGAAAGATTTATTGAATACTACATACCTTTTAAAAAAAACAATAATCCAGACAGTGGTTACGAGGATCACAGTTACATTCTTTAAAAAAAAAAACTACGAATATCTTGCTGAACAGCCAGTTTTGCGGAAAGTTCAAAGAAATGTTCGTATTTATTCAGTCCACTAAAAACTTAATCAGGGACATTTTCCACTACATATTGTTTCAAATGCCAAAAATTGGGAGATTTTATTCTAAAGTGGAATAAAATCTCCCAATTTGTCTTGAAAAAAATTTCGATGTATTGAAACAATTTTTCTATGTAATGAACATGGAGATTTGCTAAGAGTTCGATATATAGAAAATTTCGATTTGTTGAAGTTCGATATATGGAGGTTCGACTGTAATTTCATACTTTTTGACTCTTTGTAACTATTTCAATTTACTCCCAATTTTTCCAAATTTTATGTATATGATAAATTGATATATTTGTTTTAATAAACAAATTTTCAACTCTCAAAATAATTTTAAATAATATTTTTTTAAAAATGCTTTAGATATACCTCGTTTTTTAAGCATTTTTATTGTATACTGGCTTGCGCGCAGAACTATGAAATTAATTTTACACTTAAATGTATAATTCCTGTTTTATATTTAAAATAAAAAATTCAAAATACAATTGAACATAAAACATTCAACATTAAAATTGTTTCTCAATTTTTTTAAAACTGCTCAAAATATACTTAAAATTTCCTTAAATTTTTGCATTGATTTACCCCTGAAAAAAATAAAATGTGCAGTGATTGCAATAATTCTAGTTGACGCAATAAAATAACACGGAATTTTTTTCTTCAATCTTTCAAAAGTTATTATCTTTGTCAAGATTTGAAATCAATTATTGATTTATTATTGATTATCGATTTATTTATATATTTATTGATTATTGATTTATGATAATTATTGATTTATTTAAACTCAGATAAATTTTAGAATTTTTTGTTCCAATCTTAAAGGGAAATTCACGTAAAAAAGACAAAAGAAAAACTGAAAAACACGGTAATTAGAGTAGAACAGCAGTAGGAAGATATTTTATTTTTATACAATAAAAACCTTTAACACGGATTTTTTTAATATAAATCGTGTTTTTAATGAAATGTTATTGTACTATGTTATTGTTATTGTGCTGGTTGTACATAAATTGCACGCATTATTGATTTATGCTAAATATTGAATCATGTATGGTAACTATTGATCGGTCATTACGTGCTGTATTTTAAGGTCTCATCTACACTGTAGGACTACTTTCATAATAAAGTATAGGGAATAATTAATACACGTCCGAAATTAACCTTAATTGATTACAGTAAATACCTTTAAATATATAAATATAAAAGCACTTATGGTATACTAGCTGAAAACCCGCGCTTCGCTACGGAGTACATTCAAATTAAATACAACTGTCAACGTATGCAATTTATGCCAAAAAATAAATATATATATTTATAATAAATGCGATGATCAATGTATACAATTGATGTAAAATATCTATCTATCTACATATATATATTTATAAAAAAATCGTAAGGGATATGCATTTTTTTTTGGATAATATCCAATCGTCTGCTGCATTAGAAAGAGAAAAAAATATTTTTTTTTGTCTATTTGGTTGTTACGCACGTGACGATAAATTTATTGAAAGTACCAGAAAAATAAATCACGTGATCGGCATTTAATAAATTAAATTCTAAAAATGAATCTTTAAAAATTCACCAAAAATCAGGAAATGGATGTAAAAATTCGAAAAAGATTTCATTTTGAAGGAATTTTTATGATCTTTCTCGTGATATAAATTTTATAACCCTCAATGTATTATTTTAAATGCAAACGTAAAAAAAGTTTAAAAAACAGCTTAAAAATTTAATTTAAAAAAATCTAAGAAGAATTTTTGAAAAATCTTTCTTAGTGCACCCCTACACTATTAGAAGAATCGCCATGCAAAATTTCAGCTCTTTAGGTCCAGCGGTTTGGTCTGTGCGTTGTATGTCAGTCAGTCAGTCAGTCAGTGAATGAATGAGTCAGTTACGGAACTGTTTTATATATATATAGATAAGAGTTTCTAATAGCTAGCCTAGTAGACTTTTCCAATATTAAATCACCAGTTTTGTCAGTTAATCAGCACATTTATTATATTAAGAGGTCCGGGGGTAACTTAGTGGTAGCGCATCGGCTTTCGGGGGGATGCTGGGAACGGATCCCGACTAGCCCTATTCAGTACCTCCGTGTATGGGTCATACATTGGCAGGTTAAATCCTTACTAGCTGATACCCGTCAAAACATAACGGCTAGATAGTAAATAAATGTACTAATACACAAATTATACTCAACACATCATTGCCAAATGTTGAAAATCTTAATAATGCGCAGAGACAAATTAATGTGTTTAAGGGGCCTCGTGCTTAGTGAGTATCTAATATAAAGCCAGATTTTAAGATGTTACTGAGCATGCGCAGAAAGCAATTCTTTTAATTGTAAATTATCGCTCATTAAACAGCGCGAAATAAACAATTTCCATGAGGTTTAATCTTATATTTTACAAACATAATTATCATAATAATTACAAGATAAAAAGAACTTTTTATATACCACGTTTTTAAATTTTCTGTTGAATCATGTAAACTTGACAACTCCATGTATTAATAAATACTTTAAAAAAAATTTTTTTGATGAATTATCCCATCAACTTGAAAGAAAATGAAGTTAATTGGAAGTTAACTCGTGTTTAACTTTTCGTTCCCGTCCCGGCAGATAGATGGCTGCACCAGTCTACAAAAAAAAATTATTCACTGTAAATGAATTCAATACTGCTTAAAGATGGCTAAAAGTATGAAAATAATGCATTGGCATCGTGTCATGAACTATTCTAAATGTTTCAAATGTCTAGCTAGTCGGGAAGTTAGTTAAAAATCGATTGCAAGATTTGCACTGGACAAACACACACACAAACAAGAAAGCGAGTTAATAAAAACATGGTAAAAATAAAAATGGCAGAGAGAGATCTAGAGAGACTCCTCGGAATAAACGTGTTTATCATTAAAACATGCCACTGAGTATGCGCAGAAATAAATTTTCAATTGTAAAATTATCTCTCATTAATAGAAATTGCGGTTACAAAAACCAAATTTGATAAATCTACAGATTACAATCTTTCGTTTAAGATGAAAATGAAGTGAATGGATGCAGCAGTTTCTTCTCCCGGACTGCCCAAAAAGTCGGCTTAGCAAGTTAAATACAGTGGAATCTCGATCGATCGTTTTCGGATCCATCGTTTTTCCGTATGTACCGTTCATTTTATCCAGTCCCAACGATCCTATTGCTTTGTTATGTTTCCGCATCTATCGTTTTCCCGCATTTATCGTTCATTTCAATCGGTCCCTTGAAAAACGATAGATCGAGATTCCACTGTATATATATATATATATATATATATATACACACACACAGTGGAATCTCGATCAATCGTTTTCTGAATCATCGTTTTCCCGCATGTATCGTTTATTTCATCCAGTCCCGACGATTATATTCCTTTGCTATGTTACCGGATCTATCGTTTTCCCGCATTTATCGTTCAGTTCAGTCGGTCCCTTGAAAAACGATAGATCGAGATTCCACTGTGTATGTATGTATATATATATATATATAAAACTAGGCAGGGGCAACAGGGACACCCGCCCAGGGACCACTTGGAAGGGGGACCCAGAATGCTGTATTTGTTTTATTATGAGTAGTTAAATATGAGTAGTTAAATATTATGAGTAGTTAATTTTTGTTTTATTAGTCGATACATATATATATATATATATGTAACATACTGGACAACCCAAGGAAAGAGTGGGCGTCCAGCACATCACAGGCAATGAAGAGTAGTCGTGGCTCGAATAAACGACGCGGCAAGTTACGGCATTAAATTTTATTAGACGGCGAATACGTCTTCTCAAGTCAGTTACATGATCAAAAAAGCGTACAGGTTTCCGTTCATGTTGTTTATATAAACATTGTCATGTGATCATCATCGCGATTAGGGATTTGCTGTTGTCGATAAGTCACATGTGGTTTTATATAATCTGCGCAGAGCTTATCTAAAATATTGGGGACGCCGCGCCTATTTGAAAAAGGAAGCCATTTAATATTTTCTCTCGAGGTTATTAGAGTTTAGAATCAAAAGCGAAATTTAGCTCGTACGCCCAAGGGAATTTAGAATAATGTTAGATTTTAAAATGGTATGGGGTTTTTAATGTTATATATATATATATATATATATATATATATATATATATATATATATATATATATATATATATATATATATATATATATATATATATATTCCACTGTATATAGATACTGGAAAGTGCCTAAGAGATCCAGTATCCAGTAATACATCCGGTCAAGGCGCATTAGAAACAACAACACTTAATAAGTGGCGGGTTATGAATAGCAACTTTCATATAATAAGAAAGCCTCAAGCAACGAGGCAATAAATAGGCCTCTGGCAACGATAACTGAAAGAATAAAAAACATAACCGTTGGTGTCTACACTGGTTTCGAACAGACGTAGAAATTCGATGTATCGGTAACTCCGACGGTCCATTACAGACTTAGACACCGATCTAGGCAATTTTCATCGACGATTTTGCGCTGCCGAATTGCCAGTGTTACTATACAAAATGCATCGCAACATAATTTCAATCGCAATGCAAGTTACGACAGTTGCCGAATGAAAACCGGGGCGATTCAGCAGACGAACGGTGAATAACGCAAAAGATGAATATAAATACGTCAATTGTATTCTGATTATCCATTAATTGAAATAACGTAAACTAATAATCTGCTTTCACGCCTATACAATAAACATCGATACTTAGCCGGTGGGAAAAAAAGGAATGCACTGAAAGAAGTTGGGCAGAAATTTGTAATATGAGGCAGGACATCATCCGTATTAATTACAAGTTGACTGGATATTGTTGCACCCTGAGATAATTAGTACTAATTACACTACTCCAGAGAAATGGGAATTGATTGCGTGTTCGGCGATAATGCATGGCAATAATTCGTCGCCTTCTCTCTCTATGTAAATAAATAAATAAATTTATAACTGTGTGTGTGTGTTTAAAATCGAGTTATACAGTGAAATCTCTCTAGCCGGTTAGCTCTCAATACGGCCACTTTTTCGGAACCATTATTGGTCGCCATAGAGAAATCAACCCCTACTAGACGGCCACTTTTTTTCGGTACCATGACGGGCCGCCTAAGAGAAGTTTCAATGTGTGTGTGTGTATATATATACAGGGTGTCCATAATTAAAGTCCCACTTTCAAAAGGCTGCAAAAAAAGAACCTCTGGTCAGAATGACTTCAAATTTGAACTGAATATACTGGAAGAAGGGGTAAACGATTTCGCATAATAAAAAAAGTTACAAAATGTATCAATAGATGGCGCTGTAAGCGGTTGGAACTTCTTTTTTTTATTATGCCAAATCGTTTCCCCCCTTCTTCCAGTATATTCAGTTCAAATTTCAAGTCATTCTGACCAGTGGTTCTCTTTTTGCAGCCTTTTGAAAGTGGGACTTTAATTATGGACACCCTATATATATATATATATATATATATATATATATATATATGTGTGTGTGTGTGTGTGTGCGTTCGCGTTCGTTCGTTCGTTCGTTCAAAAGTAACACACCAAAAAGATTAAAAACAATCCATTTCATTTATCCTGAAAATTTTTTATTTCTTATTTTACATACCAGATGGCAGCACCAGTATTTATAATGTAATCGGGGATTTTTATTTTTTTTTAAAACTAGATGCTGCAGATCAAGAAATAAATGGAATCTTCCAGAAAAAATAAGCACTTTTTTAACTGTTTTCTTCAAAATTATGGGATCGTCAAATTGATAAAGAAACCATAGCTACCTGAGAAGCAGACGTTCCCACGGAAGGGTTAAGTATCGATATCAATGTTGCAGTTTCATTTTGACTTTTCCACACATGTTGCTGTAAGAAGCCTGGGCTATATCGGATAGTTAACGCTAGTTACATATATAATAACCAATATCTCTTTGAGACAAACATACTAGCTAGTCTTAAAACATCTTGCCACTGGAGTAGCAAGAGGTCGAAGGCTAGCTGATGTTTCCCACTTTGGTGGCAAGTTTTAAGAGGGATGCTTCCCCGAAAATTCTTCGGCGAACAGCATCGGACAATGAATAACAACAGTGCGTAACAACAACTGAGACCACTTTACACGCATGGATTGGTTGATGAACTTGCAAGATAGTAGCGACTGTTGCGAAAAGGGGGTTTCCAGGCCCGTTCAAGTTCAAATAACAATAAGATTGTGTCTATTAAAAGAACTGTGTGCCTTTAAACGATGAGATCGAAACTCACTCAAGCGCGAAGCCATATAAGTGAAAGCGTCTTACTGACTCAATTACTTCAGCATCAAAATCAGCCAGCATGACGTAAGGCACGATGATACCGCAGGACTTCTGTGGAAATTTTAAGGGGAATTTATACAGTTTAGCTGGGAAAATAACTGAAGACTCAGAAAAATGTAGTTGTTTCTAGTGCTCCCTCGCCGGAAGTATTTTCAGGTCCATACAGACTAAGGGGTGCGGCCCAGGTTTAAAATGGGACTACAAGGGTCAGAGTCCGATTTAGCCAGGTGTCACCTCGATTTTGAACGAACATCAACAGGTGCGACATTTGGGAGTATCATACCTTCTCCCACATTCTCCGACCTCATCAATTACATGTACCAGGGAATTATCTGGTAAACTAATACAATTACTGCCGGATAAAACATCAAATTTCCCGATTCAGAAAACCTTTCCAGTGTAGCGTCATGCGAGTATGGGGGTATTTTTCACAAGACCCCAGTGGCGTAGCAAAGGGGGGGGGGGCAAGGGGGTCTATCATGCCCCGGGCGTCACTCGCAAAGGGGCGCCAATGTAAGATCCATATATTATATTACTATGTGTTTTCGAGGTAGATGCCAATATAAGGTCTATATATTATATTACTATATGTTTTTCAGGGGAGGGCCCCAATATAAGGTCTATATATTATATTACTATATGTTTTTCGGGGAGGGCGCCAATATAAGGTATATATATTATATTACTATATTATTTTGTGGGGGGCGCCAATATAAGGTCTATATATTAAATTACTATATGTTTTTAGGGGAGGGTACCAACATAAGGTCTATATATTATGTTACTATACGCTTTTCGGGGGGGGAGTGCCAATATAAGGTTATATATTATGTTATTATATGTTTATCGAGGGCGCCAATATAGGGTCTATATATTATATTACTATATGTTTTTCAGGGGGGGGGGGGGCGCGCCACAAAGGTATCATGCTCCGGGCGCCAGTTATGCTCGCTACGCCACTGCAAGACCCCACAAGGTGCACGATCGCAGCTGCGTGTTTATCAAAATATGCGTTTCGAGTTCCCAGCGATTTCGGAACACGCGTGAAAAATTCCTCGCCTGAAAGTTAATCCACCGGCGTATCGGTTACTGAAAGAACACGGTTGAAAACCGGACGAAAGCCTCGTTATCGTACAACACCACTTGTAAATCTGCCTTTTTGGACCAATATCTTAGAGAGTTTGACACTACAGTGATCGTAAAGTTTGCCGAAATATTCGACGATAAGAAGAACTGTCAGCAACTAATCCGCCAGCTCCCGCTCTGGAAAACAGACGCATTTCGAAGAACTGGGATGGACGCCGACAAAAGAAAGGGCCGCGAGATATAGTCAGAGAATTGGAGATTTTTAGAGAGAGATCGGCATGTAACAGCCAGGCGAGGCGGTCGTGTTTTTTAAGCTCCTGTGGAAGGCTAACTGTTTCTCGGATCGTACTGTTAAATCGCTCTGCACTTAGTTAATATTCATTTGATTCTGTTGTACTAGTTTAATGTTAATTTGTTTTGTGTCATTAAATTTTCGTTAAGTTTTTAACCCCTGGCCTTATCATTCACAACTCTGTTTTTCTCGGTCACGATTTTATTAATTTTAAAAAGCCTCAAAGAAAAGACGCCGCACCACGCTTTGATTATCAAGTTTCATTGGTCTAAATAGAACCATTATGGAATTGATATCGTCATTAAAAAGAAATATTACGGATTTTGAAAACAAAATTCTTTTATTAAGGCTGCTGTGTACTAACCCTATTGGATTCGCTCACCTCAATGTTGACCTATGGAGAAAATGTGTCTACTGTTGACAGCTCCACAAATTCCGATAATCCAATAAAAACGGTAATTTCAGACAGCCTGAACTTTTCTGCACCTTGCAACAGGATTCGTTTTACAAATTGAGTCCACCAAAGGAATGGAGGGCTGTTTCAAGCACACTACACCAGATTTTTTTCGAATAATTTAAATTTTAGAATATAATTTGCATTTCTTTTGAAAGCAAAAAATGCCCCAGGGGGTCAAATTTCTTTCTCTATTACAGAGTGCAATTAAATATATATATATATATATATATATATATATATATATATATATATATATATATATATATATATCTTTGAATCCAAACCGGCTATCGATGGACACATTTTCTCCATAGGTTAACACGGAGGTAAGCGAATCCAATAGGGTTAGTACAGAGCAGTCTTAAGAAATTCTTTTACGAGACATACATAGATTATTAGTTAGGGCAAAAAACTACCAATTTTTAGGTAAATAGATTTATTGATAGACTGATAAATTACCCATTTTCAATATGTGGGTGCAATTGGAGAGTTACCAAAATTAACTGTTGTAAGGCCAAAAATCCGGTATAAAAAGATTAAATGGTATAAAAGCTGTATATTAAGTTTCCCTTTTAAATTTTGAATATGATACTGTGATTTACTGGATTTTTAAAAGAAAATTTTCGCATAAGCGTACCATACGAACGGCCAGTACGACTTACTAATCGAGTGTTATTGATTGAATAGTTGAAACAACGGCCTTGAAACCGATCCTTGTGCTATAGGAAACACTTGAGATTTACGGCCGCCGAAAAGTTATCGCTTTGCAATGCTAACAAGAAAGCTTCATTACTACCTCAGACAGACAAAGAAAATATAAATCTGATCGGCTGATTTCGATCGAAACAAAACACAATCCTTTTTTCAGCACCTGTTTCAGACGCATCTGGCGAATTCATGAGGAGTTTTTGGTTTCACGATCTGCCAAACGGGAGGGATATAACTCATTCCGGTGTTTTATATGCCCTTACCTTCCGCCTCATTCGTCTGGCAAGAGGGGGGGGGAGGGGGAACCCAAGAACGTTCTTGAAGGTCGGAGACGACATTATTCGCGATTTATGGCTGAGTGAAAATGATATTCCATGGGACCACAGGCCAAGTTTATGTTTATTTATTCAGTTGTGCTATTAACTTCTCGAAAGCACACGATTGTCTGTTTTAGAGCTAACACCGCTCGTCGACGCACATTGCATTATAGCGCATATAGATTGGTGCAGAGTTCTCTGCCTCCAGACCCCCGACTCCTGTCATCACATTAGTCACGGTAACATTAGACACGGTATTTAGAACCACCCCCATTCCCGCCAAGGTTTCTTTGATGTGGTGTCTCCCCCGACCCCGCTCGACACCATTTGACCCGCTGACCCCCCACCCTTTCTTTGATGGACCGCCAGAGGAGGCGATCCACGCATAGTACAGACTACAGAGTGAACATAAATCACTGGATTCCCCAAGGCACAGGCAGAGAACTCTGCACCAATGTAAATGCACCCTTAAATTTCGATTCTGGCAGAGTATGCGGATGTTTAATTGATCCAAGACAGAAGAATGCTAGCAATTAAAAAAAAAATTACATTTGCCCATTCCACACCGCGAAATTGTTTGTTCCTTGTAATGGTCGCACCGTATAGGTGAAACTACATCATCCCCTGCCGCCACTTCATTTTTGACCAAGCACCCCCTGGGGAGATATCTGGGGAGTTCTTAGACACCTCCCCCCCCTTCAAACCCCAGGGGATTCCCCCAGGGTTGAGAGGTCCTAGATTTAACGTGTCCATATTCCGCATAGACACGAGAGTTTTGAACGTTCGTCGAGAATTGAACTGAGCAACCTGAATATCGAATCCCGATGTTCTAACCACTAGGCCAACACAGTAGGTGATACCTAAAACCTTAGTTCAGATTTCATTCGCAAACGATACATAAGGCATTTTTTAAACATGTGGGTGCAAAAGATGAAAAATGTAACGATTTTTACAGTTTTCTTTTTGTCAAAAATAAATGATTGACAACAATATATATATCCTCAAAGACAAACAAACAGAAATTTTAGGCAGTTATTCCCAATTTTTATCGATAGTTTGAAAATGTTCATCCACTAAGTGATAGGGGAAGTGCAGAGTAAATAAAGAAAATTTCAGGTAGTCTCTTCTAACGAAACTACCGCGGGTTACTAACGTAGGATTACTAATCGTTGCTAACCTCTTTTGTATGTATTTATGTATGTGTTATGTATATATATGGAGCTATATATATGTAAGTATGTATAAATATACATATATGTATGTCAAAATTTTGACGCATTTTCGTACTTTTCTGTTTAATTGTTTACTGCTTGTCCAAGCGATACAGACTGGGTTTAGCGGGCTGCCAAAATTATAACTCGCGAGGTACGGACGGACGGTTTTAGCGTCTGAAATTTTCCTTTCCGGAGGACCATTATGCAGGAACGTAATTCTACATTAAAAAGAAATATTTAACGATTTTTTACATTTTGTTTTGTCCCAAATCAATGACTGACAACGATTAATATATATATATATATATATATATATATATATATATACAGGGTGTCCATAATTAAAGTCCCACTTTCAAAAGGCTGCAAAAAAAGAACCACTGGTCAGAATGACTTCAAATTTGAACTGAATATACTGGAAGAAAAAAGGAAACGATTTGGCATAATAAAAAAAGTTCCAAAATGTATCAATAGATGGCGCTGTAACATTTTGGAACCTTTTTTTATTATGTATCAATAAATGGCGCTGTAACATTTTGGAACTTTTTTTTTTATTATGCCAAATCGTTTCCCCCTTCTTCCAGTATATTCAGTTCAAATTTAAAGTCATTCTGACCAGTGGTTCTTTTTTTGCAGCCTTTTGAAAGTGGGACTTTAATTATGGACACCCTGTATATATATACACACCCTCAAAGATTAACAAAGAAACAAACAGAAATTTTAGGCAGTTATTCCACACTTTTAACGATGGTTTGAAAATTTTCACCCACTAAATGATGCCCCGTAAGGTTTAACCCATAAAGAAAATGCAAAGTTAAAAAAAAAAAATAATAATAATTGTGGTCTAGATTAACAAAAAGTTCTGGAATCAAAAATAACAACAAGCAAAGGAATTTTCAAGCAGGGTTCAACGGCCATTTCTGAACACAGAAGAGGCGGCCAGGAATCCGGGTATCTCGAAGAGCAGTTACAAAAACAAGGTGCAAAACATTAGCTCGGATAACACAAATTCGTGACTGGCAACGGTAATGAGCCAGCCCTCCTCGGGTGCCGTTATAGGAGAGCTCGACCCTTTTCACATGCAAATTGCGACGGGTACAAAAAAACAGGCAAAAGATAAAAGACTCTTGCGCCCGAGCGGAGATTAAGACGAGCAGCGTCTGGCTGACTTTTCGAGGCTGGTTATTTATTTTTTCTTTTGTTGCAACCTTCCTACCCAATAACCAGAGCCATTTATCGTTTCGGGGGCAGCTGGAGTCTGGAAATGAGAACGCATAGACCACCAAGTTCAAGGAGGAAATGCAAGGGCACTGTGATTGAAGGCAGAAATAAATGATGACCATGTTCGGTTACAACGGGAAGTAACGAAACGCGGAATCAATCGGATTGACCATTCATATCGTAAGCCTAGGAGGTAACCAAGATAAAACAAATTCATTCCACTGCAGTTCGGATTTAAGTTATAGTTAGTAAGATAGCTATTATTTTAACCCATTCCAGTTTTTAGTTTAAGAATCGAGGTTAACTATTTTACAATGTTTTGCCAAGTAGCCTATTTTTCGTACCCTAAGACGCACCTTTGTAGACTAAAAAAAGAAAAAAAAAATTAGGTAGTCTCTTCTAACGAAACTACCGCGGGTTATTACTGTAGGATTACTTATCGTTGCTTACCTCTTTTGTTTGTATGTATGTATGTATGTATGTGTCTATATGTCAAAATTTTGAAGCATTTTGGTACTTTTCTGTTTAACTGTTTACTGCCACTGGGTTTGGCGCGCTGCCAAAATTATAACTCGCGACGGACTGAATTTTTTTTCCTTTCCGGAGGACCGTTATTGAGGAACGTAATCCTAAATTAAAAATCAACTTAAAACATTCGTCAATGGTCCGAAGGTAACACTAAAATAAAATGAATATTTTATATATATTATTTATTATATATTATACATATTTTATCTTTAATAAGGGGATGGTAGACATTACAAGGGGATTTTTACCATGTTTTTATTAACTCGCTTTCTTGTTTGTGTGTGTGTGTTTGTTTGTCCAGTACAAATCTTGCAATCGATTTTTAACTAACATCCCGACTAGCTAGACATTTAAAACTTTTAGAATAGCTCAGAACACGATGACAATGCACTATTTTAATACTTTTAGCCATCTTTAAGCAGGATTGAATTCATTTTCAGTTAATTTTGTTTTGTAGACTGTTGCAGCCATCTATTGGCCGGGACGGGAACGAAAAGTTAAACGCGTGTTAACTTCCAATTGACTTCATTTTCTTTCAAGTTGATGGGATAATTCATCAAAAAATTTTAAAAAGTATTTATTAATACATAGAATTGTCAAGTTTATATGATTCAACAGAAAATTTTAAAACATGGTATATAAAAAGTTCGTTTTCTATTGTAATTATTGAAATTTTTACCTCAGAGATAATAAATTTTACATATATATTCATTAAAGTATAAGTATATTAAACACCTTATAAAATTTTTAAATACTAAAAAAAATTTATATTTAAAAAAAAATTAAATCAAAATTTTTTTTAAATGCTCTTTGCTATCCAATTTCTAACCCCTCCCTTAATTTTTCATTTATATTGCTTATAAATACATTTTGAACAGAGTTACGTATTACTTTGCGCTTTCGTTGAATAGTTAATTTTTAGGAACTATTTTTACGATTACCCATCGAGAAAATGTGTCAAATATTGACAGCTACATAAATGCTGACCAGATGCACTATACCAGATTTTTTTCCCGAATAATTTAAATTTTAAAACATTATTGACATTAAAAAAGAAAAACGGAAAATGCCCCAAGGTGTCAAATTTCTTTCTCTGCTACGGAGTACAATTTGAAAATAAACAAACAAACCAAAAGAAAAAAAAACTTTCAATCCAAGTCGGCAATGCTTGGACACATTTTCTCCATAGGTCATCCTTGAGCTGAGCGAATCTAATAGGGTTAGTACACAGTAGCCTTAATAACTGAATCTTTATTGCGAAATATCAAAGTTCACTGCATTTGTGCCGTAATGACATTCAAAAATTAATGGTACGCATAAAAACAATGAAATCGTTGAAGATAATACCTATAGTGAAAGACCTTGATTAGCTTTCCTTAGTATTAGATTAACATCAGCTTACCTGGAAAAAAAAAGAACAACATGTAAGAAAAAATATTCGAATAGTTAAATAAATCATTGTTAAAACTTAAAACAAAGAGGAGGAAAATATTTTAGAAGCACAATTTTAGCTAACTCTTTCGAGGTGGCGTATGAACTGACCAATGTTGAATTTTCCTCTCTAGTCTTTTCCTGTTCAAAGATTAGCAAATGTGTACATTTATATTGTGTAATGTGCATATGAGGTACGCGTTTTAAACAAAGAGATACAAGGTTTTCAAAGTTTTAAATTTTCCCTTGGTTTAATGCATTGCGGTACATTCCATTATTGATGGCTGGCGCGACAAAATAAAACTTATCTTTTTAAATTAATAAGCTAAAAATAAAGTTTTGAAATACACGCGAATGCCATCGAAAGATATTTCCCAAATTCAGTAAATAATATATAAATAAAAAATAAGCATTTACTAATCAGCGATCAGAAAAATACTAAGAGGAAAATTTCCCATGTTTTTCCATTGAGATTGGTTTTGAAAAACGTGTCAATGTCATCGAAAGATATTTTTCAAATGCAGTAAACAATATTTAAAAAAAAAATAAGCATTTACAAATCAGAGATAAGTTAAACACAAAGAAGAAAATTCCCCAAGTTTTTACACTGAGATTGGTTTTGAAAAACGTGCGAATGTCATCGAAAGATATTTCTCAAATACAGTAAATAAATAAATAAAAAATAAGCATTTACTAATCAGCGATAAGAAAAATGCTTACAGGAAAACCTCCCATGCTTTTACATTGAGATTGGTTTTGAAAAACGTGCGAATGTCATTGAAAGATATTTCTCAAATACAGTAAGTAATAATATATATATAAAAAAAAATTAAGCATTTACTAATCAGCGATAAGACAAATACTAAGAGGAAAATTCACCATGATTTTACATTGAGATTAGTTTTGAAAAACGTGCAAATGTCATCGAAAGATATTTTTCAAATGCAGTAAATAACATTAAAATAAATATCTATCTATCTCTCTCTCTCTCTCTCTCTCTCTCTCTCTCTCTCTCTCTCTCTCTCTCTCTCTCTCTATATATATATATATATATATATATATATATATATATATATATATATATATATATATATATATATATATATATATATATATATATATATATATATACATACATATATATATATATATATATATATATATATATATATATATATATATATATATACATACATATATATATATACATATATACATACATATATACATACATACACATATATATATATATATATATATACACATATATACATATATATACATATATACATACATATATACATACATATATACATACATACATATATACATACATATATATATACATACATATATATATACATACATATATACATACATATATATATACATACATATATATATACATACATATATATATATATACATACATATATATATACATATATATATACATACATATATATATACATACATATATATATACATATATGTGGGATGCCTCCTTTAGATTGGGCTGAACTAGTCGTCTGCTATAACCAATCTAGCACCCCACATTTAATACAATACTCAGGATGACTCATGAATAGTCTCTCACTAACGATAACAATAGACATTTATTTACTTGACACCATAATTCACACTCATAACATTTAACATATAGTAGTTGACCTTTTAAGGTAATAACAGTATTGCCAAGAACTCTAACGCTTGGACTTCTGAAGTCACTCGACTCCTTCAACCAGATTTGCCAAGCACTCAACCAACTTGGTCTTCCTGAAGTCAATGAGACTTCTACAGCACGGGAGCTCAATATCGCTTCCCTGCGGCCCGTAGCTACAAGCTAGGCCCAATCTCCGGGGTCTCTTTCCCCGTTCTCGCTTAGGAGCACCGTCCTTTGACACTAGCGCACGAGAGCCTCTGCCCTTCGTCGCCTCCAAAGCTGATCTCCCCCTAAACACTTTCTCCCAGTTCATCTCTAGGAATTCTGGAAGCGCTGTCGTCGCATAACGTACGCGGCGGCATACTGCTCATAGCCGGAGCCCTGGGATAATACAATCCCCATAACTCGGCCGTCTTGACAATTGCTGACGTCCTCGGCAGCGTTATGCCTCGTCATCATCAGTTCTAGTACACAGAATAGCACAAACGAAACAAAACAATGTAATAAAAAGAAAGTAATATGTCGTTTACAGTCGGTCATGGCTCTTTTCTGAAAGTCTAGTCTGAGCCAGTGGACTACAGTTCACTGTAATATTTACACAAAAACACAGGTACACCACGTTTAAATTACGATGCACAATTCATCTTTAACTGTAACACTTAAGTCGTTGAAAACACCAATGAAACACTAGTCACACCAAGTTTGTGTTTAAATGCGTATCTTGTCACTTGAATAATGGCACTATCAAACATGCACTCACAAACAAAACACTTAGTCTTCCGTACATCGGTGACACTTAGGGCTACCAATAGGGCCAAACACAACCCTTGCATACCATATCGCTCTTTACGACACTTAACTGATGACACTTTCTTCTCACACACTTCCCGATCACAAGCTGAGCACACTTTTTAGGTGGATTGCCAAAATCTGAAGAAGTTTGAAGTATGATAACCAACACTATGTTATACTCTTGAGTATATCGGTTCAACACTTTCGAGTCTGGGACGCATTTTGCAGACTCAGAGCAAAATTTCACAACCATTTCCGAAGATCCTTCACTCAAACTTGCTGGTATTTCGGAATCTATGGCCTTTACACTACGTCGTTCCCATTCACTACGAATCACTCTTCCTCCCCTCTCCTTAGCATTAATTTCACTTGCAACATCCAAAGAAATTCCTTCCATTACCTCAAAACCACAAATTTTTCTTTCCTCCTCCTTCTTCCAAACATAGCAACTATCGTTTACCCCTAAAGAAATCTTTTCCGCTCCCTGGGACACTTGAGGTGGTGTCGCAAGTTCAATGAACCCTTCCATAGCAAGCACTGGAAAATTTGCAAGCCTTTTCTCCTCTGTCGCACCGCCGGTGAAATTGGATGACAGCTTTATGAGTCTCGTAGCGGTTGCGGTCATTTCGCCCCCTTCTGCTCTGTTGCCTTCAAATTTTAGGGGATCCTCTGCACCCTTCGTTCTGGTTTCAAATTTCAGCAGGCTATCGCCGTTCTCGCTGGGGTCAGCGAGGGGTGATTCTGGAAGTTCGATGAACTTTGGGGTGTCGGAACTCGGGTTGTTTACTGATAAGCTCGTCTTTTCGGCTTGGAAATATTCTCGCTGATCGTCTGAGCGCTTTTCTTCCTCACTTTGTCGATTCACTCCCGAGAAAAAATCAGATGCACGAAAATATCTCTCTTGGCGGCACCCATAATTATCTGCACCTTTGTCCATACTAAGTATAGACACACTATCCGAGTCTATTTTAGGCGACTCTATTTGCACAGAAACATCAATTTTCGACAAGCTACTCTCGCTGTTACTGTCACTCCACGCACTTACATTTTTCGCTGGTATTCCTACCAGTCTGCGTTCAATCTCAGCCATCTTGAGTTGAAACTCAATCTCCAGGGCTGCCATTCTACGCTCGAACTCAACTCTCTCGGCTGCGATTTTCTCCAGCCTTTGTTTCTCGGATTCTCGTTCTTCCCTCTCTTCCTTAATCGAATTAAGAA
>OU015503.1:117543535-117556035 GCA_907164885.2 Dolomedes plantarius | reverse complement strand
AACAATCACGCGAATGGAACTAACTCTCTCTGATAACGGCATTGCCGCCTTTTGCATTTCCGAAAACACACTCCGCCCCCGGCGCCAATGACAAGTTGATAATTCGCGAATTAAAGCTCAATTAGAGCCTAATGACAGATGAAAAGGGGAGGGATGTCAACCCCGCGAGAACCCTTACTGCGATCCATTCGCGAGTTCATTAACGCACGTCAATCCCAACGCAGATAAGGCGGCAATTTTTTGTTTTTTTTTTCGGTCACCTGACGCATTTCGCTAATTTCGCTCGCGCCGCGAAAAGCTTAATTCCCTTGTCACAATGATGACTCGCAGAGGACAAAAAAAAGGGCAGTCATAACGAAGCAAAACTGATAAAAGTAATTAATAAGGACGACAAAGAAATCGAAGGGGAAAAAAAAATATGGGTTCATCGAGATGGAGTCGTGACATACGCAAACAACATCGATTGTGGAGGATTTGATTATTAACGAGTTTGTTATTGAAAACCGAATAACTTTTCTCCTGTTTTCAGTGTTGCTACCTAACAGATATACTCAAATTATTGACGTTTAAAAAACTCAGTACAGAAATGAACAGCTCTGGGCTGTAGAGGGCGAGGGTTAAGGTTGCTGTGTAGTTCCCTACTGGATTCGTTCAGCTCGGTGTTTACTTATAGAGAAAATCTATCTAGTGATTGTCGAATTGGATTAAGAAATTTTGTTTTTTAAATTTGTAGAGACAGGCGAGTTAGCATGAACTTATGTTATTGCCTGTGAAGAATGACGTTATTGCCTGTAACTTATGTTATTGCCTGTTAGCATGGCTTAAACGCTTTAGCTAAACACTGTCCTATTAGCTTGACCCAGGGGCATATCCTACTCGTGTGGATCCGATTTCACTTTTCTCCACTGCTCTTTTTTCCCACCTCCTACATCCTGGTTGCGGCTTCCTGGACCCTGAAACACATAAATCTTCGGCGAAGTGTCCACTATCACTTAGGCAAACGTGACATTAGTAGATTCAGCACGTTATCAAACCGTGAAACGTAAGCTAGAAGGTGAATCTTCGTCTGAGACTATTAGTATTGAAAGAGTATTGAAGCAGCCTCCTGAAAACTTCATTACGTCAAACTACCGTAGAAAACTTTTTCTTGCTCCCTTCCTGTAGTTGAAATGTTAAAACTGTTAAGCTGGTATGTTGTAACAAATATCGTATTTTTTTCTTCTCTTACTATAATCATGTGTATCTACTTATTGGTCTAGAAATGAAGTTGTATTTTTAAAATTATAAAAAATAATTTTAATAAAAGATAATTAACGTAAATTAAAGAGTATTTTATGGTAAATTATCTAATATATGTATATATAGGTGTGTATGCCTGTCCAAAAACCTAAATTTCGGCTATAAGAATCAACCGCTTATAAGAATCAAAAACAGTAATAACAAACGTGATTCTTATAAGCGGAAATCACTGTACTGAGAAATTAATTTCCCAATAGCTTAACACAAAGACTGAAGAGACCAACTGATGTACCACCTTTAATAGACTGCATAATCCGAAAACCTTAAATTAAGAAACTTCGTTACATCTAATCTCTACCAGATCTACAGCAGCCGTGAATTTATTACAGAGTTCTTAAATTTCAGTTTCACTTCTATATCTCGATTTTACAACTGGTTAACAATAATTAACCGATTCTGAACCTTTTTTTTTTTCCCCCTCTTCCACAACCAAGGGAGAAATCCGACCTACCCACTTCCCGAGTCTCTCCTACCAAGGCCTACCCAGTTTCAGTTTACCTTGGACCTTATTTTCATTAATGAAAGCGAAAAGGACATAATATAGAGGCATCTCGTTCAAGCAAGGAAAAAGAAACTGGGCTTCACGCCTGTCATGTCGGATCAATGCCTTGAGGACTACGAGAGAACGGCTTGACACCTCCTTACTGTTTGAGCGACAGAAGGCTTACTCAAACTCCCCTTTTTTTTTTATTTATTTCTCTCTCTGCTATCGCATAAGGTATCAATCGGCGCCGAAGATAAAGTATCACGGAAGGATCACGGACAAGATATCCAACAATGTCAAAAAAAAAAAAAAACAGAAAGAGGTCACTACCATTTGTCAAAGTGTAAAAACCGGGAAGAGTTCAGTATCTGAACAAAGGCCGAAACGGGTATAATTGGTTGAAATTGAGATATATGTGGGGGGTAAAAATATATAGGGTATCTGCCGAAAAGAAGAAGCTCAGATTTATAGTAATGATTAATATCTCACAAACTTGGATTAATTTTTAACCAGTAGCGTAGCGAGCATAACTGGCGCCCGGGGCACGATACCTTTGTGTCGCCCCCCCCCCTGAAAAACATATAGTAATATAATATATAGACCCTATATTGGCACCCTCGATAAACATATAATAACATAATATATAGACCTTAAATTCGCACCCCCCCCGAAAAGCATATAGTAACATAATATATAGACCTTATGTTGGTGCCCTCCCCTAAAAACATATAGTTAAATAATATATAGACCTTATATTGGCGCCCCCCACAAAATAATATAGTAATATAATATATATACCTTATATTGGCGCCCTCCCCGAAAAACATATAGTAATATAATATATAGACCTTATATTGGGGCCCTCCCCTGAAAAACATATAGTTATATAATATATAGACCTTATATTGGCATCCACCTCGAAAACATATAGTAATATAATATATGGATCTTACATTGGCGCCCCTCTGCGAGTGGCGCCCGGGGCATGATAGACCCCCTTGCCCCCCCCCCCCTTTGCTACGCCACTGTTTTTAACCCCCCTCCAACTATCGGTGTAAAGTATTTAATATGAATAGATAGATTTAAATCATCTCTTCAGTGGGTCGATAAAATGAGGACCAAGCACGCTTGGGAACTAAACTCTGGGGGGGGGGGGGGGTCCCCACGTCCGGTTGATCACCTGACCGAGACATATGATGTATGGCACCCCAAGCCCACGGTCAAGAAAGCGGAGATGGGCACCGCAGGCCTTGGTTCACAGCGGACTGTTGTGACATGAGTTAAGTTTTTACCATGTTTTTCAATTCCTACTATTAGTTCACACTCTCTCTATATATATCTTGTTCAAATTTTCAATCGTTAATAAAAGTACTTTTTATTCATCCACTCAAGTTCAAATACATTTTTTTTTTTTAACTTGTAGTGGATGACACTTGATGTTAATACAGTTTTTTCAAATATTAATTCATTAATTAAATTTAATTAATCAATTTTAGTTTTAGACCTAGAGCGTCTCTTGCACTTGAATAGTAATTTCCCTCTTGTTACTGTGTAAACGGTAGCACTGCGGTATCGCGGACTTCTCCCGTCTTGTAGGTTGCGAGATCGAATCCCCAACCTGCCAAACTTTTTCTCTCTCTTCCCTCCCCCCCCCCCCCTTCCTAATCTCGCACACTAGGCAAGGTTCTGGCAGGCAATCCTTTTTTTCAATTCCTACTATTAGTTCACACTCAAATTTTTCTTTGTTGACCTAAGTAGGAATTGACTTTAATTTTTTTTTTATATATTACTTGTTATTAACTTGCTTTCTTGTTTGTGTGTGTCTTTGTCCAGCACAAATCTTGCAATCGATTTTTAACTAACTTCCCGACTAGCTAGACATTTGAAACTTTTTAGAATAGCTCAGAACACGGCGACAATGCATTCTTTTGATACTTTGAGCCGAAAAAATCCGCAAGGTGGCGCTTCGACCGAATTCAATGCTTGCATTTTTGCGTAACGACGTTTGACGATTTTGAAAACAGAATACATATGAATTTAGTTTGTTTACAAAAATATTGTGCGAAAAATTAAAAAAAAAATATATAAAAATTAAAGTTTATAAAGTCTGTGGATAGTGGAAACGACTAAAAAGTGATTAAAATTAAATAAAAGAAAGTGAAATAGAGTAATTATGTGAAGGTTTGTGAAATTAAGAGAATTGTCAAGTTTATATAATCCAAAAGAAAATTTGAAAACGTGGTATATAAAAAGTTCTTTTTATCGTGTAATTATTTCTACAAAAAGGTTAATATTTCATGTAAATATTATCAATAAATGTTATAATACAACAAAAATGCTTATTGTGTACTTATTTCTACCCAAAACCTCATCAATAATGAAATCGGGTAGGATCAGACCCGACAGTACCATATGTTTCCTCTCAAAACACTGTACCGTTAGAGCGTTAATAGAAACAAATTTAGTTTAAATGATACATTCATTTATTTAAATACGTAATTTAGCACATTTGATGAAATGCAGACGACATAAGCTGCAAACGAAATATTTTTTTTTTTTAAAAAGAAAAATCTAATAGCAGCAAACGGGATTATTTGGGAAAAGATAAAAACAAAACAAAACGATGGTAGAGGCATTAACAATAACCGATTGTAAGAAGTTAAGACATTAACGCAAACGATAATGAAAACGCATTATTGGCAATCAATATTATATAAGACAATTCCAAAATAGAACAAACACTTTCCTGGCCGATTGCGACTTCTCAAAATTACTTCCTAGTCGATATATCGAACAGCCCTACTTCACGCGCAGGTGGCAATTTCTGATAGGATTTCGCAACCTCAGGCATTGAACACGGAACTCATTGCGAAGCCTACTTTGGACAGGCGATTAGTTCCATCGCCCAAACACGGGGGGCTACAGTAAATTCTCACAATGTCCCTCACTGTTAGATAGCTAAAATTTTAGATAACTTCTTCCTATCATGAACAAATGAACACAGCATATAAGGTAAATGCACCTATAATGGGCCATGTCCCTATAATGGGCCGCCTTTTAGAAATGTCGAGAAATTAAGGGTCTATTGTTACCTAAGGCAGTAGAAGGGGGTGAGGGTCAATGGCTACTTTCTCGACATTTCTAAAGCAGTAGCCAATGACCCTCACCCCCTTCTACTCCCTTAGGTAACAATAGACCCTTAATTTCTCGACAATTCTAAAGGGCGGCAAGTAGCCAATGACCCTCACCCCTTCTACTGCCTTAGGTAACAATAGACCCTTAATTTCTCGACAATTCTAAAGGGCGGCAAGAAGCCAATGACCCTCACCCCTTCTACTGCCTTAGGTAACAATAGACCCTTAATTTCTCGACATTTCTAAAGGGCGGCAAGTAGCCAATGACCCTCACCCCTTCTACTGCCTTAGGTAACAATAGACCCTTAATTTCTCGACATTTTGAAAGGGCGGCAAGTAGCCAATGACCCTCACCCCTTCTACTGCCTTAGGTAACAATAGACCCTTAATTTCTCGACAATTCTAAAGGGCGACAAGTAGCCAATGACCCCCACCCGTTCTACTGCGTTAGGTAACAATAGACCCTTAATTTCTCGACATTTCTAAAGGGCGGCAAGTAGCCAATGACCCCCACCCCTTCTACTGCCTCAGGTAACAATAGACCCTTAATTTCTCGACATTTCTAAAGGGCGACAAGTAGCCAATGACCCTCACCCCTTCTACTGTCTTAGGTAACAATAGACCCTTAATTTCTCGACATTTCTAAAGGGCGGCAAGTAGACAATGACCCTCACCCCTTCTACTGTCTTAGGTAACAATAGACCCTTAATTTCTCGACAATTCTAAAGGGCGGCAAGAAGCCAATGACCCTCACCACTTCTACTGCCTTAGGTAACAATAGACCCTTAATTTCTCGACAATTCTAAAGGGCGGCAAGTAGCCAATGACCCTCACCCCTTCTACTGCCTTAGGTAACAATAGACCCTTAATTTCTCGACATTTCTAAAGGGCGGCAAGTAGCCAATGACCCCCACCCCTTCTACTGCCTCAGGTAACAATAGACCCTTAATTTCTCGACATTTCTAAAGGGCGACAAGTAGCCAATGACCCTCACCCCTTCTACTGTCTTAGGTAACAATAGACCCTTAATTTCTCGACAATTCTAAAGGGCGGCAAGAAGCCAATGACCCTCACCCCTTCTACTGTCTTAGGTAACAATAGACCCTTAATTTCTCGACAATTCTAAAGGGCGGCAAGTAGCCAATGACCCTCACCCCTTCTACTGCCTTAGGTAACAATAGACCCTTAATTTCTCGACATTTCTAAAGGGCGGCAAGTAGCCAATGACCCCCACCCCTTCTACTGCCTCAGGTAACAATAGACCCTTAATTTCTCGACATTTCTAAAGGGCGGCAAGTAGCCAATGACCCTCACCCCTTCTACTGTCTTAGGTAACAATAGACCCTTAATTTCTCGACATTTCTAAAGGGCGGCAAGTAGACAATGACCCTCAACCCTTCTTCTGTCTTAGGTAACAATAGACCCTTAATTTCTCGACATTTCTAAAGGGCGGCAAGTAGCCAATGACCCTCACCCCTTCTACTGCCTTAGGTAACAATAGACCCTTAATTTCTCGACATTTCTAAAGGGCGGCAAGTAGACAATGACCCTCACCCCTTCTACTGTCTTAGGTAACAATAGACCCTTAATTTCTCGACAATTCGAAAGGGCGGCAAGAAGCCAATGACCCTCACCCCTTCTACTGCCTTAGGTAACAATAGACCCTTAATTTCTCGACATTTCTAAAGGGCGGCAAGTAGCCAATGACCCTCACCCCTTCTACTGCCTTAGGTAACAATAGACCCTTAATTTCTCGACATTTCGAAAGGGCGGCAAGTAGCCAATGACCCTCACCCCTTCTACTGCCTTAGGTAACAATAGATCCTTAATTTCTCGACATTTCTAAAGGGCGGCAAGTAGCCAATGACCCTCACCCCTTCTACTGCCTTAGGTAACAATAGACCCTGAATTTCTCGACAATTCTAAAGGGCGGCAAGAAGCCAATGACCCTCACCCCTTCTACTGCCTTAGGTAACAATAGACCCTTAATTTCTCGACAATTCTAAAGGGCGACAAGTAGCCAATGACCCCCACCCGTTCTACTGCGTTAGGTAACAATAGACCCTTAATTTCTCGACATTTCTAAAGGGCGGCAAGTAGCCAATGACCCCCACCCCTTCTACTGCCTCAGGTAACAATAGACCCTTAATTTCTCGACATTTCTAAAGGGCGACAAGTAGCCAATGACCCTCACCCCTTCTACTGTCTTAGGTAACAATAGACCCTTAATTTCTCGACATTTCTAAAGGGCGACAAGTAGCCAATGACCCCCACCCGTTCTACTGCGTTAGGTAACAATAGACCCTTAATTTCTCGACATTTCTAAAGGGCGGCAAGTAGCCAATGACCCCCACCCCTTCTACTGCCTCAGGTAACAATAGACCCTTAATTTCTCGACATTTCTAAAGGGCGACAAGTAGCCAATGACCCTCACCCCTTCTACTGTCTTAGGTAACAATAGACCCTTAATTTCTCGACATTTCTAAAGGGCGGCAAGTAGACAATGACCCTCACCCCTTCTACTGTCTTAGGTAACAATAGACCCTTAATTTCTCGACAATTCTAAAGGGCGGCAAGAAGCCAATGACCCTCACCACTTCTACTGCCTTAGGTAACAATAGACCCTTAATTTCTCGACATTTCTAAAGGGCGGCAAGTAGCCAATGACCCTCACCCCTTCTACTGCCTTAGGTAACAATAGACCCTTAATTTCTCGACATTTCTAAAGGGCGGCAAGTAGCCAATGACCCCCACCCCTTCTACTGCCTTAGGTAACAATAGACCCTTAATTTCTCGACATTTCTAAAGGGCGACAAGTAGCCAATGACCCTCACCCCTTCTACTGTCTTAGGTAACAATAGACCCTTAATTTCTCGACAATTCTAAAGGGCGGCAAGAAGCCAATGACCCTCACCCCTTCTACTGTCTTAGGTAACAATAGACCCTTAATTTCTCGACAATTCTAAAGGGCGGCAAGTAGCCAATGACCCTCACCCCTTCTACTGCCTTAGGTAACAATAGACCCTTAATTTCTCGACATTTCTAAAGGGCGGCAAGTAGCCAATGACCCCCACCCCTTCTACTGCCTCAGGTAACAATAGACCCTTAATTTCTCGACATTTCTAAAGGGCGACAAGTAGCCAATGACCCTCACCCCTTCTACTGTCTTAGGTAACAATAGACCCTTAATTTCTCGACATTTCTAAAGGGCGGCAAGTAGACAATGACCCTCAACCCTTCTTCTGTCTTAGGTAACAATAGACCCTTAATTTCTCGACATTTCTAAAGGGCGGCAAGTAGCCAATGACCCTCACCCCTTCTACTGCCTTAGGTAACAATAGACCCTTAATTTCTCGACATTTCTAAAGGGCGGCAAGTAGACAATGACCCTCACCCCTTCTACTGTCTTAGGTAACAATAGACCCTTAATTTCTCGACAATTCGAAAGGGCGGCAAGAAGCCAATGACCCTCACCCCTTCTACTGCCTTAGGTAACAATAGACCCTTAATTTCTCGACATTTCTAAAGGGCGGCAAGTAGCCAATGACCCTCACCCCTTCTACTGCCTTAGGTAACAATAGACCCTTAATTTCTCGACATTTTGAAAGGGCGGCAAGTAGCCAATGACCCTCACCCCTTCTACTGCCTTAGGTAACAATAGATCCTTAATTTCTCGACATTTCTAAAGGGCGGCAAGTAGCCAATGACCCTCACCCCTTCTACTGCCTTAGGTAACAATAGACCCTGAATTTCTCGACAATTCTAAAGGGCGGCAAGAAGCCAATGACCCTCACCCCTTCTACTGCCTTAGGTAACAATAGACCCTTAATTTCTCGACAATTCTAAAGGGCGACAAGTAGCCAATGACCCCCACCCGTTCTACTGCGTTAGGTAACAATAGACCCTTAATTTCTCGACATTTCTAAAGGGCGGCAAGTAGCCAATGACCCCCACCCCTTCTACTGCCTCAGGTAACAATAGACCCTTAATTTCTCGACATTTCTAAAGGGCGACAAGTAGCCAATGACCCTCACCCCTTCTACTGTCTTAGGTAACAATAGACCCTTAATTTCTCGACATTTCTAAAGGGCGGGAAGTAGACAATGACCCTCACCCCTTCTACTGTCTTAGGTAACAATAGACCTTAATTTCTCGACATTTCTAAAGGGCGGCAAGTAGCCAATGACCCTCACCCCTTCTACTGCCTTAGGTAACAATAGACCCTTAATTTCTCGACATTTCTAAAGGGCGGCAAGTAGACAATGACCCTCACCCCTTCTACTGTCTGAGGTAACAATAGACCCTTAATTTCTCGACATTTCTAAAGGGCGGCAAGTAGCCAATGACCCTCACCCCTTCTACTGTCTTAGGTAACAATAGACCCTTAATTTCTCGACATTTCTAAAGGGCGACAAGTAGCCAATGACCCTAATCCCTTCTACTGCCTTAGGTAACAATAGACCCTTAATTTCTCGACATTTCTAAAGGGCGGCAAGTAGCCAATGACCCTCACCCCTTCTACTGCCTTAGGTAACAATAGACCCTTAATTTCTCGACATTTCTAAAGGGCGGCAAGTAGACAATGACCCTCACCCCTTCTACTGTCTTAGGTAACAATAGACTCTTAATTTCTCGACATTTCTAAAGGGCGGCAAGTAGCCAATGACCCTCACCCCTTCTACTGCCTCAGGTAACAATAGACCCTTAATTTCTCGACATTTCTAAAGGGCGACAAGTAGCCAATGACCCTCACCCCTTCTACTGTCTTAGGTAACAATAGACCCTTAATTTCTCGACATTTCTAAAGGGCGGGAAGTAGACAATGACCCTCACCCCTTCTACTGTCTTAGGTAACAATAGACCTTAATTTCTCGACATTTCTAAAGGGCGGCAAGTAGCCAATGACCCTCACCCCTTCTACTGCCTTAGGTAACAATAGACCCTTAATTTCTCGACATTTCTAAAGGGCGGCAAGTAGACAATGACCCTCACCCCTTCTACTGTCTGAGGTAACAATAGACCCTTAATTTCTCGACATTTCTAAAGGGCGGCAAGTAGCCAATGACCCTCACCCCTTCTACTGTCTTAGGTAACAATAGACCCTTAATTTCTCGACATTTCTAAAGGGCGACAAGTAGCCAATGACCCTAATCCCTTCTACTGCCTTAGGTAACAATAGACCCTTAATTTCTCGACATTTCTAAAGGGCGGCAAGTAGCCAATGACCCTCACCCCTTCTACTGCCTTAGGTAACAATAGACCCTTAATTTCTCGACATTTCTAAAGGGCGGCAAGTAGACAATGACCCTCACCCCTTCTACTGTCTTAGGTAACAATAGACTCTTAATTTCTCGACATTTCTAAAGGGCGGCAAGTAGCCAATGACCCTCACCCCTTCTACTGTCTTAGGTAACAATAGACCCTTAATTTCTCGACATTTCTAAAGGGCGGCAAGTAGCCAATGACCCTCACCCCTTCTACTGCCTTAGGTAACAATAGACCCTTAATTTCTCGACATTTCTAAAGGGCGGCAAGTAGCCAATGACCCTCACCCCTTCTACTGCCTTAGGTAACAATAGACCCTTAATTTCTCGACAATTCTAAAGAGCGGCAAGAAGCCAATGACCCCCACCCCTTCTACTGCCTTAGGTAACAATAGACCCTTAATTTCTCGACATTTCTAAAGGGCGGCAAGTAGCCAATGACCCCCACCCCTTCTACTGCCTTAGGTAACAATAGACCCTTAATTTCTCGACATTTCTAAAGGGCGGCAAGTAGACAATGACCCTCACCCCTTCTACTGTCTTAGGTAACAATAGACCCTTAATTTCTCGACATTTCTAAAGGGCGGCAAGTAGCCAATGACCCTCACCCCTTCTACTGCCTTAGGTAACAATAGACCCTTAATTTCTCGACAATTCTAAAGAGCGGCAAGAAGCCAATGACCCCCACCCCTTCTACTGCCTTAGGTAACAATAGACCCTTAATTTCTCGACATTTCTAAAGGGCGACAAGTAGCCAATGACCCTCACCCGTTCTACTGCGTTAGGTAACAATAGACCCTTAATTTCTCGACATTTCTAAAGGGCGACAAGTAGCCAATGACCCTCACCCCTTCTACTGCCTTAGGTAACAATAGACCCTTAATTTCTCGACATTTCTAAAGGGCGGCCCATTATAGGTGCATTTACCTTATGCATTTGTAGGCTGCAAAGCTTCGTTTCCCAAAAGAACGCCGCCGTCACGTGCAACCCCCAAAAAAATATTGCCCACGTAAATGATACTGACTTAGACGAGTGCGACGTTTAGATTCTTTTGACAACAGCAAGGTCTACCTATACCATCAGTCCGAGAAGAGAAATCTAACGCGTGGAAACGATCGAAGAGTGAAGACGACATTTCCTTGTTCTTTCGTCTGCGAAATGGCCATCTGACAGTATCATTTGTCAAGCAAGAGGGGAATATTCCGAGTTGCGCGCGGGACGGAACGACTTTAAATAAATTATTGTAAAAGAACACGCCTCGATAAAAAAAGGGATGTAATAAAATGAAACTACGTAAAAGATATCAATCAGATGTTCAGGAACGATATTCAGGAGCCAGCAGGTTGGAGGCAGATGGTGGGATTCAAGAACGAGGGGTGAACATGAGCCTTGAATCGCTGTCAAAAAGCATAATTTTGGTTTTATATTTCTGGATATCTGAGATCAGATAAATGGCCATTCAGCCGAATTTTATTCAGAATAAACGAATGCAGTCAGTCATCGAAGTAATTTATGAGGAATATCGTTTATCCGGCCTTTCGTGGATCCGGATAATCTGGATCAGATTTGTACACATTATTAACATGTTTTTATTAACTTGCTTTCTTGTTTGTGTGTTTGTTTGTCCCGTATAAACTTGCAATCGATTTTTGACTAACTTCCCGACTAGCTAGACATTCGAAACTTTCAGAATAGCTCAGAACACGATGACAATGCATTTTTTAAATACTTTTAGCCATCTTTAAGCAGAATTAAATTAATTTTCAGTTAATTTTGCATTGTAGACTGGTGCAGCCATCTATTGGTCGGGACGGGAACGGAAGGTTAAGTGCAAGTTAACTTCCAAATTAACTTCATTTTCTTTCAACTTGATGGGATAATGCATCCAAAAAAAATTTTAAAAAGTATTTATTAATACATAGAATTGTCAACTTTACATGATTCAACGGAAAATTTAAAAACATGGTATATAAAAAGTTCTTTTTATCTTTTACTTATTTTTATTTAATGTTCACATTAGATAATAATTTTTAACTATGATAGCGAGGACGTAACTACAAGTACGCTAAATATTAGCTTTTTAGTTTGATTCAATGTGCAGTTCCTGCAAAGACTGTACATAAAATTAGGGTAATAAAATGCTTTTTGTTGAGTTTAAGAGACCTTTACTAGACATACCGATTCTTTGTTATGAAATGAAGTGAATAGTTATTTTTATAGTTTTTAATGTCTTGTAAACAATGCTGTGAAATTTTGTTACAAAACAGTTTTTTTTTTATCGTAATAAACGGTAAGCCTGCTTAGTTAAGGAGGCTTATT
>OU015503.1:117535996-117543035 GCA_907164885.2 Dolomedes plantarius | reverse complement strand
CACACAGGGTGGTTATAATTAATGCCACCTTAAAATGGTCATAAAGGAAAAATTTAGCTATCCTGGGTTGGCAACAGTCGGAGATGAGCGTTTTTCACATTGCTTTGTACTACTTAGTGTGTGATCGCGACATGTGTTATTCTCTAAGATAGAATGTTTGTCTCGAAGTTAATGGAATTAATAAACTTATTAAACTAAAACGAGTCGATTTCTGTCTTGAATCCAAATCATGACACACACACACACACACATACATACATATATATAATATATATATATATAATATATATTATTATTATATATATATATATATATATATATATACAAAAGAGGTAAGCAACGATAAGTAATCCTACGTTAATAACCCTCGGTAGTTTCGTTACAAGAGACTACCTGAAATTTTTTTTTATTATTTATTTGTAGGGAACTTTTCGGTTGCTGATAGAATAGAAAGAAATAAACGACATTCAGCCTAAATTTTTCAAGTCTTTCATATATTTTTTATAAGCTTCCTCTCATCCTTTGGGAAAAAAAAATAATGCAAAATAATTTTTCCTTTCCGCCGTAACTATCGTAAAAAAAACCTCCCCAAGTTATGGCCGTTCCAGGGCTGCCTTAATGATAGGCCGCGTCAACTTCGAAAAACTATCACTTTATTTTTCGGGTAAATTTGGTAATTATTTCCGAGGAAAAGGGGATACATACGGTATTTCCAAAATTTTTTCGATAGTCATATCTTAGTCTTTTTAAACGACGAGCTGCGAAAAGCTCTCCTTTTCCGCGTGCGGATTAATCGGGTTGAGATGCTAATGTGCTGATGCATCATTAGGTTCAGATGTTTTCTTTTCCTTTTAAAATCCGAATATAAGAGGTAGGCGACAAATCGATTAATTCTGGAAATGTGAAATCGATTTTCCATCGTTTCGAAAGTAATTTTCGGATTTATGCTGTCAACTTTGATTTCAGCTTTGTTAATGGTCTCCATCTCTATCGTTTTTTTTTATAATTTTTTTATTTTATTTCGAGGGGGCGAAGTGTTTGCTACGCTTTTTATCGGTGTATTATTTTATGAGCAGGCAATTCTACTTTATTTATTCTTCCAGAAGTATGAGGTATTTTATTGTGGCGTATGTTTATTATGGCGTGTTTTTTTTTATGTGATTCTAGATGTAAAAGATTATATTAACTTGTATGTAGTGTGTTTATTTTATTAAGGATGCTGTGTACTAACCCTGTTGGATACGCTCACCTCGTTGTTAACCTATGGAGAAAATGTGTCCAAGGATTTCCGACATGGCCTGAAAGGTTTTTTTTTTCTTTTTCCAAAAACGTAGGATTACGTTCCTCCATACCGGGCCTCCGAAAGCAAATTTCAGCACGCTAAACCATCCTCGTCGCGAATTTATAATTATGGCCAGCGCGCCAGACCCAGTCTATATGGTTTGGAAAGCAGTAAACAGTTAACAGAAAGTAATCAAATCCGTCAAATATTGACATCCGTATATATATATTATAATATATATATATATATATATATATATATGTGTGTGTGTGTGTGATATTACTAACAACCTATAATCGCCCATTCTGAACTTTATCTCTGTTCTGGTAACCCCTTTTCTACACATTGGCGAAAACGCCTCGCCTTTCCACACACTAACTTCCTCACACACACACATATACGAGTAGATAGATAGATACATATATACATAACACATACATACATACATATACATACATACAAAAGAGGTAGGCAACGGTAAGTAATTCTACGTTAATAACCCGCGGTAGTTTCGTTTAGAAGAGAACCTGAAATTTTTTTAAATAGTACTTCATAATAGAGGAAAAAAAATTTACACCCTGGGGCAATTTTCGCTTTTTTTTTCAATGCCATATTTTAATTTAAATTATTCGGGTAAAAAAATATCTGGTCTAATGTGTTTTTAAACGCTCGTAAACACCTTTGGTCGACGCAATTTCTAAAATTAACCCGGTCGCAAGGTGGAGAAAAGTTCAGGCTATCTGAAAATACCATTTTTAATTGGATAATCGGCATTTATGAAGCTGTCAATAGTACACATTTTTTTCCATAGGTTAACATTGGCGACTCCGATAGGGTTAGTACACAGCAGCCTTAAAGTAAATGTATTGTGGCACATATTAGAAAATTCTTTGTGTTTAGTATCTTAGAGTCGCAGAAAATAAGATATTTGGTTGTTTGTGTTTACCGTTATTTAAGGACCAATAGATACGAGTCAGACTTTTCTATTTGTCAGAAATGCTAAGTTATTTTAGAAGCGATCGGCAAAACTCCCGTGACACGTCCCCAACTGCGAAATTAAGCGTTGAAATCCATCCTGAATTGTTAACCTCCTGGGTTGGTGCCGGAATCGTTCGGGACAATCCCCTCATTTATCCGTAGCCGGCGAGTCTTTGTTCTTTGTCTGGCAGCTTCGGCGTTTGCGTTCCCGCTGGAAATTGAAGCACCTGTTGCTTCCCGCGTAACAATTATGATCAGAAAAGTATTAAATGACTATGGAATTGATGGCCAGAACTATTGACACTCTTTCAACTGCGGCACAAGACACGGAGTCCAGTGTCTTTTGTATCATCCGTGGCAAAACGGCAAACCTGAATGCTTTGCCGTTTGCTTCCTGGCTGGAAATGGAAGCCAAAAAGGAAACGTCACATGTCATATTTTCCTGAAAAAATTCTGTTTCCTAAATTATTTCCTTCTTGCTTGGATCGGGTATACTGTGGTAACTCGACTTACGAGTTTTTCGAGATACGAGCATTCTCTCGGTAGATTTTTTTGCTTCGAGTTACGAGCTAAAATTCGGGCTACGAGCAAGGTTCAGATATCCCACCGCTAGTTTGAGCAGCAAATACCATGTTACGGTGCTCATCAAATGGAACACGAGAAGCATATAATAGTGGTCGCTGTAATTTCCGAAATACTTACAACCTTTATGTACAATTATTATACAATTGTATACATATTATTCTGAGACTACTATCCAGTCTTAAACCGAGAGATTGGATTCCGATAAAACGTTCTTCGGATTCTCAGAAAGAAGAATCTGGACATTACAGTCGCAGTGAACGATGCGGCAATCGCCCAGGTTCTGTGTCTCACTCGTTCACTCCAAGAGAGTAGCTGGTAATAAAAGCGAAATTCAGGAAAGCGGGGCGAAAAGATGAAAAATCAACGAATAAGATTTAATTTTTCAGTTCAACCTTTCTCCTCCTCTTCCATCAGCATCTTCGAGTCTGATCTCCAAGGTAAATGTTGTACATTACACCTAATAAAAACTAATTTATTGCAGTACATTCTATTGCATTACGTTTTTATACAATGTTCGTCGTTTATCAGCACGTTTTTCTTATTTAAAAACAAGTAACAAAAAAAATTGCGGTTTTTGGGGGGGAGCCCGGAACGAATTGATGTCATTTCCATTCATTTTAATGGGGGGTAAATTAATTCGAGATACAATTATTTCGAGTTACGAGCTAAGTCATGGAACGAATGAAACTCGTAAGTCGAGGTACCACTGTAATTGCTTTCTAGTGCCAGACCCATCAATGATCTTTTTTGATGGGGTGGTGTGTAAAGGTACCCGCCGGTTGCAAATTTTCCTGATATGCAAGTGTTCCCCGACAGTGTTTTACCCGTCACCAAAACAGCTTCGAAATTTTACAGCTTCGAAATATTGTATTTCCTTCCGCCGAAACCAGGCGAAAAATCTCAGCACGACCTTCACTATCTCACCTCTCACTCTTCACTAATTTCAATAATTCATTGCAGCGCTCGCTCACAATTCCAGTTTTATCGAAAACCAAATCAACCAATTTCTCCTGCAGCCTTGTACTAGATTATTCTTCCATTACCGTACGACCCACAATGAAAAATTCATTGAATGGAAGCCAGGTCTACCGCCGAAAGAATGTTACACGATTAAGTTTTTTTTTCTTTTTTCTATCTTGTTTATTCTTTTCTTTTTTCGTTCCCTTCTCTGCTCATCTCTTCTCTTTTTACTCTTTCATTCCTATCTTTTCTTTTTTTTTTTTTTTTTTCTTTCCCCATCGGTCTTGCTCGCGTAGTGTAGATTAGTAAGCTCACGGGGCAAGTGTTAAATACCGGGTGGGTTCAGGACTTTTGAGAGAGTTGCAGGAATTACGGCAGTACAAGGATTGGCTCGTTTATCGTGGATTTGGCTGGTTTATCCCGTGAGCTGCTCTTTCTTTCATATATTTCGTCAATGTTATCGCCTAGATAAGGCTTACGCTTTGACTAATTATGCCATCAAAGGTTTTTTGCTTCCTAAATAATTCCTTTCCACTTTCATGCAGTGTAAAGTGTACTCATATCTTGGAGTATGTCAGTTCCCAATCTGAGATTAGACCGCCGAATATTATCGATCAAATTTTTCGATTAGGATTTTTTCGCTCAATATGTTAACACTAGAAGATAACCCGTCATTTTGACGTCATAATACTAATAATGACGTCATAATGGGAAAAGTATATGAAAGTTAAAAAATATCCCGAATTATCTAACAATATTGTATTTAATCCACACCTTGTAAAAGCAAACCCTTTCATTATTTTTTATTTATTTAGTTTTTCATGCGATTGGAGTAGTAGACTCCCATTCAACCCGTCATTTTGACGTCATAATGGAAAAAGTATATGAAAGTTAAAAAATATCCCGAATTATTTAACAATATTGCATTTAATCCACACCTTGTAAAAGCAAACCCTTTCATTATTTTTTATTTATTTAGTTTTTCATGCGATCGGAGTAGTAGACTGCCATCCAGTTTTTTACAGCTCACTACGCGATATGAGTACTTGAGCTACTTGATTCATTCACATTCACGTTTGTTTACTTTCAGAATTCATCGCAAAAGTAAACAGATTTTTAAAAACTGTTAAATATACAGCTAAGAGCATCCAAATTTTTTTTAGCTCTGAATGTTTTATAGAAAAATAGGCCGAACAAACGTGATTTGATGGAGAAGATATTAGTTTTTAGGTAAGAAAAAAATTCTGATCCACATCTGAAATTGAAATTTGGCCTAATCGGCCCGTTTGTTTACTGAGGGCTTCAATTGAAAGATGAGTACAGCCCGGAAGTGTTATACAGAGACAACGGCTATTATATATATATATATATAATTGTATGTTCTGTAACCTAAAATATTTCAGATTGTCTCTTCTAACGAAAGTACCGCGGGTTATTAACGTAGGATTACTTATCGTTGCGTACGTCTTTTGTATGCATATATGTATGTATATGTTATGTATATATGTATCTCTATATATGTACGTATGTATATATATATATGTATATGTATATACAGGGCTCGAATTGAGGCGGAACGCTCCGGAACTATCCATGTCTTTGTCGAACAGACATGCAAAATAATTCAAAACATTAATCTCCTTGTCTTTCTGTATAAAGCCCATTGGACTGTCCCGGGGATTGTCAGAATGACTTTATCGCAACACATCTTCATGATATTCTCTGCCCTATATCTCTGTTCAAAGTAATTTGTATCTTTTTGGCGGATTCCGTTTCGATGTCTTTCCAATGTACTTTTTTTTCGCATTTTTTATTCTGGTACAGATGCAGCATACGTCACGAATGATGGGTTCTCCATTAATACCCGTCAAGCACTTTGTCAAATCGTATCGCGTGGGGCATTTTATTCGTCATTCTGTTTCTTTTGATGGATTGCTGTACTCAATCTTCGATGGCACGGGAAGGTCCAAGGTTACTTACCTCGTCGTAAATTCCAGATCGGCTTTTAGGAACTTTTAAGCGTAGACACACCCTTTTCGAGCTATGCGGTATTTTAATATTGGTGTCTGAATGGAAATTGGACTCTTTGATTTAATCCGTAATCGCAGTGAAAGGTTTTCAAACCTACTATCGGGGGTGTATTAAAAATACAGTCATGCCCCGACTTACGCGAACTTGGGAGTTACGCAGTTTTTGATTGTACCCTTTTAACCATGTTTTTATTAACTTGCTTTCTTGTTTGTGTGTGTGTTTGTCCAGTACAAATCGTGCAATCGATTTTTAACTAACTTCCCGACTAGATAGACTTTTGAAACTTTTAGAATAGCTCACAACACGATGACAATACATTTTTTAAATACTTTTAGCCATCTTTAAGCAGATTTTTACCATGTTTTTATTATTTTAAGTTAATTTTGTTTTATAGACTGGTGCAGCCATCTGTCGGCCGGGACGCGAACGAAAAGTTAAACGCGAGTTAACTTCCAATTAACTTCATTTTCTTTCAAGTTGATGGGATAATTCACCAAAAGAATTTTAAAAAAGTATTTATTAATACATAGAATTGTCAAGTTTATATGATTCAACAGAAAATTTAAAAACATGGTACATAAAAAGTTCTTTTTATCTTGTAATTATTCACCTTTTTAAATCTTGGAATAAAATTTCCCCAAAAAATTTAAATCGTATTTGGAAGAAACTGTGTCCAATATTTTTTTTTTTCAAACGAGACAGAAACAACGCATGAAACTTATCATACAAGGTGCGGCCATTAATTTCCAAGACTGATCTAATAGGCCGTCCGCACACGGAGCGACTCAAAGGAAACTGAACTGGTTAGCGACTGAAATTGCTTATCGGTTGCAAACTCGTTAGTGATGCTGCCCGACTCAAAAGTGATTCAAATCAATAGTTTGCGACCTGTCATGGAAGGAAGAACATCATTATTCCGGGCATTATTTTTAGTTAAATTATTATCAGAAATTGATTTATTTAAAAAAAAAACCGTCACAATAGATTGTCTTTGATCAATCGTTTAAAAAACGGACTGTATATATGGGCGCACATATTCCATGCAACAAAAAACGTTCGAATTTCATTTCATCGCTAGGCAGAAGTCACGTGACTCGTGTACGTCATTCGGCAGCTTGCCAAAAGAGCGTCTGCAACATAGATTGTGTAATAACGCGCACAACGCAAGAGAAACTGGCGACTGAAGTTGCTAGCGACTCGACA
>OU015503.1:117500996-117528496 GCA_907164885.2 Dolomedes plantarius | reverse complement strand
CTTCAAAAGTGCTGCGAGTTCGTTGAGAAAGTAAAGCTGGCTTTAGCGAGGCAGAATCTGTCATCTCGGCTGAAGACGTTGAACAGACTTGAGGGGGAAAGCCAAATCCCTGCCTCGTGTAAATATTAATTTTTCATCCTTTCAACGGTATTGATTCATGGTTTCTTCTTGGATAAGGGGAGAAACGGATGCTTTCCGGATGTGTTTCTAGCCTTGCAGACAATGCGTTTGAAGCTGAAAGATTGGGTGGCGTGGCAGAATGCTCTGTTGAAATTTGTGGAACTTGTGAATTTTCGGCGTTATTTTATGGCCTTTGTGGCTGTAGATTTACTGTGTGTTATTTTCGCGTAGGCTTCCACCGTATTCAGCTGCATTTGAGATTTCTACGCTTTTTACCACTTGGTATCTTGTATTGGGATACTTCGCGAAATTTCTGTCAGAGCTTGTATCAGGTTCCCGCGAATATCTGACAGCCATTTCCGGTTATTTTCAAACAAATTCAGACACTTCTAATGAATTCCGTTGAATGTTTAATTTGATTTCTTAAAAGATCTTTTTTTTTTAAATTTTACGATATTGTAGTTACATATTTACGTTATTTAATCTCTTTAAAAGAAATTTCTAGGATATTGGTGTCAGTGGCGCACCGAAGGGGATGGGCCAAGGAGCCCTGCCTCCCCCCTCCCCACCAAAGAAATTTTTATCCGTTCAACTCCCCCCCTCCCCCCCAAGATTAAATCCTGGGTGAGCTGCTGATTGGTATTTATATATCTTTGAATCCGTATAAAGGACTTATGTCGAAAATAGTGATTTTTGTTAGCATTGATAAAAATTAAAAAAATCTTTTGACTGGTATAAAAGGCTTGGGTCTATCAATTTTGTATACAGAATTACATTTCTTTTTACAAAAAAACTCCGCCTTCTAAACCCTTTGTACAAAAGTCGAAATTATAGTTCTGTGATTAGTATAAAAACCACATGTCAAGTTATGTCTTTTTGATTGCTTGCTGTAAATTGTACACAATTTTTTCGACTTGAGTTTTTTTTTTTTTTTTTTCTTTCTTGGTTTAAAATTTACACCAAGCTTACTTACTCTCTTGTAAAATTTACACCAAGCATTTAAAAAGGTGAATGAAGAAAAAGGTTCTGAAAGTGAAGTTGATATCGTTCAACAGAAAAAACGTGCTCGTTTGATTCTACTGAGCAGTGAAGAAATTTATTAAATTAAGGTCGCATTAAATGAAAATAATATTTTTTGTTTCTTTTCGTTTTGTGTTATACATATATTTATATTTTTAATAAAAAAAATAAGTTGCTTTTATGGAATTAAAGAAAAAAAAATTTTTCTTTTTAATAAGTTTTCGGAACGTAACCCCCCCCCCCCCCTTCTGTACTGGTTCTGGGTCTCATATAACACGGTTTCACACAACACGGCATTTTCTAGGAACCTATCTACCGTGTAGGGATGCGACATCGATGTCGATGTTTTCAAACATCGATTTATTGAAGCCGATGTTTTACGTTGTCTCGATGTTTTTTTTTTAATGAAAAAGTACCGTAATAAAAAAAAATTACCACGTAGCATAATTTTCACACTCAGTAAATGTAAGTCTGAATTCTGAAAAGAACGAATACTAAAGGAGGAATGATTCCTTAGCAAACAGACGAATGGCAATTAACAACCAAATGAACCAATCAGAGCGCTCGGAATGTTCCTGGCACTCCAGAACTTTCAATGGGGTTTTATTTTACAAATAGTACATACACGAGTGCATTCATTTAAGATTTGTTTTGTTCTGGTTTTATATAAGTTGACGTTAATATTATTAGTAAGATGCCTCCCAAAAGTACCGTTTGGAAATATTTTTACAAAACCTCTGACAAATTGGCGAAATGCAATATTTGCCTTAAGTCCCTCAAAACTTCTGGCAATACCACGAATTTATCTGGACATTTGAAGGAAAAACATGGCGGTATTTACAACGAGAATTTTGAGTCATCAAAGTAGCCGAAAGCAACCAAGTTTTTGTCATTCGTGTCTGCCCAATCAGAGAGTAAAATTAAATCACCCCCTCCCCCCACGACTAACGGAAGTAACATTAATGTTAAGAGGTTACTAAACCAGTTTTAAAAAATGGATGTTCTAAAACATCGATGTTTAAAAACATCGAAGGTTTTTGGGCGATGTTTTATCAGCATCGATGTTTTAATATTGAATATCGATGTTTCAAAACATCAATTTTTTGTTATCGATGTCGCATCACTACTACCGTGTTATAGGGGGGGGGTTACCTGTACATCGCAGTGTTGAAGCCGTATTGGAAATTGTTCCCCGTAGGCGTGCTTTTGTTTGCTATTACAAAAGACCTTGAAAGCACATCTTTGCTCCGTTCTTGCGGCCATATTACTTATCAACCTAGTTTTAGATAATTCTTGGGTGTTGCTCTACTCCCGCGACATAGTGTGGCTCCACCTGTTTCTTCAGCTGAACCCGGTGGGCGGAATGTGTTGCTGCGATTTTCGTAATTGATGTGGTTGGGTGTTTATGGTAAAATTTTTAACCACTGAGTACTCTTATTATTTATGAACGTCACAACGCGGAAATGCCTCATAAATGGGGGGGGGGGGGAGGGATAGAACTTTTTATTTCCGTCGAATATTTAAGTTATGTGTGGGAGGGTTCGTTATCAGTCGAGTGGTTTCACGAAACTGAATTATCGGGTCTTTTTGACTGATAAATTTTAAATCGAAATCTTGAATTTGTGGAAGTTTATCGGATTTTTACAGTCTAGTAGATTTATATAACTTTCTATTTGTTCTGTTTTTCAAGCTATGCTTATATTTAAGCACTAATATTGGGTGTCCTTTAACCCTTCAGCGGGCGCGCCAATTTTTGGTACACCAGCAGGCGCGCGTTGCATAAAGTGCAACGTCTCTTTCAACCTTGATTATTCTTTTTGTAATAAACTTTTTTTTTTTCAAATTGAAAATATTAATTCTGCGTTTTAAGACAAGATATAAAAATGATTGAACGCCGTGTTCAATCAGTGGCGTAGCGAAGGGGGTGCAAGGGGGTCTATCATGCCCCGGGCGCCACTTGCAGAGGGGCGCCAATATAAGGTCTATATATTACATTACTATATGTTTTTCGGGGGGGGTGCCAATATGAGGTCTATATACTATATTACTATATGTTTTTCGGGGGGGGGGGCGCCAATATAAGGTCTATATATTATATTAATATATGTTCTGGGGGGGGGGGCGCCACAAAGGTATCGTGCCCCGGGCGCCAGTTATGCTTGCTACGCCACTGTGTTGAATATTCTAAGATATTTGTTTCCGGTAATTTGAGAAGCGGAATTACATCCTAATGGCAATTTGATGTACATTCGAGAGAAATTGAAAGAAATAGTGATATAGACCCGTTTTATTTTCTTCTTTTGTACCGACCGTGCGTGACGTATTTACGAATTACTGGCTTTAATCGCGAGAATTTAAAATGCAAGCTGAGTACAAATTGTTGAACTAGACCTTTCCGGGTCTAATTTTCCTCTTCGAAGAGATTAAAGTCCATAAATGTTTCATGGCGAGTAATTGAACGCTGTATTGTTGCGATATCAACATTCAGTTCATTCACGATTGAGAGAATAGGATAGCTCCAGAACTGACCGGGCCAGCTGTTTCTGCTTCAAATACAAATTAACAATCATCGAGCGCCCCATCGAACTGCCGTTACGCGATTCCGATGCAGTACGGACGGATGTGCTGAAACACACCGCGTACTGAGTGTTGACACTGGCCCCGATCGAGCGTTTGAATTGGCTTTTGCAGCTGGATTTGCTGGTAATCTGGCACAAATACGGCTCGCGTTTATGTAAACTCCGGGATCTATGCGCCTATTGGTTTCTCTCTCTAGAGCTGATGGATACGTTATTGTAGGAAGAATGCAGAGGAAGTAATTAATAGAGATATTGTAATGAACATGCGTGGCAAAGATAGAGAGAAGGACTCTAAATAGATCCCGGGTATTTTATTATTTAGACTTTTCCGTGTCGTTAATCTCTAAATATAAAACTGTTCCGTAACTGACTCATTCACTGACTGACATACAACGCACAGACCAAACCGCTGGACCTAAAGGGCGGAAATTTTGCAAGGCGATTCTTCTTATAGTGTAGGGGTGCACTAAGAAAGATTTTTGAAAAATTCTTCTTAGATTTTTTTAAATTAAATTTTTAAGCTGTATTTTTTACTTTTTTTAAGTTTGCATTTAAAATAATAATTTGAGGGTTATAAAATTTATATCACGAGAAAGATCATAAAAATTCCTTTAAAATGAAATCTTTTTCGAATCTTTACCTTCATTTCCTGATTTTTGGTGAATTTTTAAAGATTAATTTTTAGAATTTAATTTATTAAATGCTGATCACGTGACTTCTTTTTCTGGTACTTTAAATAAATTTATCGTCACGTGCATAAAAACTAAATAGACAAAAAATAATTATTTTTTTCTTGCTAATGCGGCAGACGATTGGACATTATCCAAAAAAATATTAAAATACATTAAAAGAAATGTTCTAGAAACTGTACTATATTCATTAGTATTCTTTATATTAGATTTAATTTGAATATCTTCTTCTACATTATTTTGTCTATAAAAATATCCCTTACGATTTTTTTATAAATATATATATATTTTACATCAATTATATACATTGATCGTCGTATTTATTATATATATATTGGCATTAATTGCATACATTCACCGATGTTTTTACTTTGAATGTACTCCGCAGCGAAGTACGGGTTTTCAGCTAGTCTATATATATAAAACAGTTCCGTAACTGACTCATTCACTGACTGACATACAACGCACAGACCAAACCGCTGGACCTAAAGGGCTGAAATTTTGCATGGCGATTCTTCTTATGGTGCAGGGGTGCACTAAGAAAGATTTTTCAAAAATTCTTCTTAGATTTTTTTAAAATTAAATTTTTAAGCTGTCTTTTTAAATTTTTTTACGTTTGCATTTAAAATAATAATTTGAGGGTTATAAAATTTAAATCGCCAGAAAGATCATAAAAATTCCTTTAACATGAAATTTTTTTCGAATCTTTACCTCCATTTCCTGATTTTTGGTGAATTTTTAAAGATTAAATTTTAGAATTTAATTTATTAAATGCTGATCACGTGATTTCCTTTTCTGGTACTTTAAATAAATTTATCGTCACGTGCTTAACAACTAAATAAACAAAAAATATTTTTTTTCCTTGCTAATGCGGCAGACGATTGGACATTATCCAAAAAAATATTAAAATACAGTAAAAGAAATGTTCCTCAAACTGTACTATATTAACTGTACTATATTCTTTAGTATGTCCTATTAGATTTAATTTGAATATTTTCTTCTACATTATTTTGTCTATAAAAATATCTCTTGCGATATTTTATATATATATATAGATATATATATATATATATATATATATATATAGAGGACGCTCGTTAATTCGAACTCAAAGGTTCTCAGAAAACAGTTCGAATTATCCGATGTTAAGAGAAAATAAATAACTTTAAATGTGTATCACTGAAGAAGAAACTCTCCTAGTATGTATAACCCCAGAAAATATATTATACTATGTTATCTAAAGTTAAACATATTAAAAAGCAATACAGACTTACCTTATTCATTATATGAAGCAGAAGATATGCAGTATAAAGTAAACTTTTATTAAAAATATGAATTACACTTTGGGGAAAAACTGTAAAATGGATGTTTGGTTCTGTTTATGATGCCTACATTGTTCAGCCAGCTTCTCGATTTGAAGTAAACATTTCAATTCATTTTCAGAGGAAGGTTCCATCTGAATAAATCCTTTCAGAGTTTAAATTTTAATGCTTTCCGAGTCCATTATTGCTTTGTCCATTATGGCCGCATGAAAAATATCTTTCGGCAGGTAAGTAGAGAAAAGCCCTGGCAGTTTCCTACCGAAATTAGTGTATACGTCTTCGTTTACATCAGAGCTTTGGCCACATACAGTTTGATAAGAAATACTTTGCCTTGACTTAAATCGAGAAAGCCATCCATCACTGCATTTAAAATCTTCAATACCCATTCTACTTGCCAATTCATCAGCCTTCGTCAGCACTAGGGGCCCATTTATCGGAAAATTTCGAGATCTAACATCCTGAAACCATAGCAGTAGAGCTTTTTCTAGAACTTCTTGGGACGCATTTCCCATGCGTTTCCTTCCTCTAGCAAATTTTGATTTTTCCCATGACTCTAAAATTGACTCCTTGTTTTTCAAATTAGTTGACAAGGTATTTTTTTTAATTCCATAGTTAGCTGCTAACTTTGTTTTACATTCTCCATTCTCTACTTTCTTTAAAATTTCTACCTTTGTCTCCAAAGTTAGGGTTTTGTACTTTCCAAGTGTAGACATCCTGAATTTTTACACGTTCACACCACAAAATGAGGAAGAAAAACTAGACCACATTAACTTGTCTGCACTGCAGTTATAACTGACGCAGCTTCCTAGAATCTGTAGTAAAAACTAGTTTTTCTGAAATTCTCAGAAAATCGATCCAAATATAGGAAAATTGCTTTTTCCTTTTAGCACTAATAAGAAGTACAATAGCTACTAACGTTTAGCGGACATGCAATAGTCTAGGAATGCAGACATGTGACTCTTTACAAAGAAAAGAAATTTTGACACACAAAATAATAAATACAGTGTGTATTTTCTCCATTAAACGAGGAAAAAGAATTTTTTTTGCCAAATTTTTAGTTCGAATTAACCGAAGTGATGAAAATTTAGTTCGAATTAATGAGATATTTTTAACATTAACTCCAATACAAGTGTTTTGGGGCCTTTGGATTAGTTCGAATTAACCGAAAGTTCGAATTAACCGAGTTCGAATTAACGAGCGTCCACTGTATATATATATATATATATATATATATTACATCAGTTGTATACATTGATCGTCGTATTTATTGTAAATATATATATTATATATATATATTTTCCTAATACTAATTGAAAGAATCGATTGTAGTTGATACACTGTGGAGCAGTACTGACACTTTAATAAAACTAATTTGTCAGAGATGATATTACATCGGTTCGCACAAATTCAAAACTACCCTGTCTTAAATCTAAAATCACCGTGCTCTTTTTAAATTCCTCCTAAAATATTCATCCTTAAGTACACGGACTTCCGGGACTCTGTCCGTTGTCAGGAGTTCGTTCCCCCCGCTTCCAAAATTCAAAATTTAATCTGCTAAATAATGCATTCCCTTCCTCATGTGTAGGGCGACCAGCCAGCATAATGACCGCATTCACTTTAAATCCAAGAACTTGAAAGTTGTTCAATTTAATGCACCCTTGGACAAATTGATATCTAACGTTTGAAGGGGGGTCTCTCTTACACTTGCGCCGTGTTCATTAGTAACGTGAAGTTAGGGAATCGTTATAAGCCGGGAGAGGAATGGCGACGGCTAAAGCGCGCCTTTGTCGCCAACTCGTGTCTGAATCTGTTTTCTCCCTTTTATAAGTCCGCTTAATTTCGGGGGATTAGAGCAAGTATTGGAATTGAGATGTGTTAAAGTATTGGATTAATGGAAATCGCTGTTTAAGCTCCCCCCCCCCCCCCGAGAGTAGAATGGAGTTGAGTGGTTGAATTGCTTATTACAAGTAAGTTTGCCGAAAGAATTTGTTCAGTTCGGATTCCACTTTATGGTATTGAAAGAAATTAATTATTCGTGCTGGTGTGTTTGAAGCTCGTTTGTTTTATTCGTGTTACTTCTCCATTAATTTTTACGGGTAAAATGAACATGTAAAAGGCTGTTTAAATAAATGTTTTCGTCGTTGGGTTTGAAATTGCGTAAGTACTTGCGCCGTGTCGCAGTTTCATGCTAAAGGAGTGAAGCGAAAAATATACAGAGAAGGGATTATTAACCCTCAAACCTGCCCACCGGTCATTATGAAATGCAGCGGTGGAACTAAGGGGTGAGGTAGGAGTGGGGAGAGGCGTGAACGCTTGGCTGGCTTTGACATCCTCAGTCAGTTCCTGGACATCAGGGTTTCACAAATGCTCGCCATTTGCCAGTAAGTTGCAATTTTGTACACCATGTTTTTAAAGACAAAATTCAAAACAAAATTCAAATTTCATCTTTTATACACCATGTTTTTAAATTTTCTGTTGAATCATATAAACTTGACAATTGTATGTATTAATAAATACTTAAAAAAAAAATTTTTTTGATGAATTTTCCCATCAATTTGAAAGAAAATGAAGTTTACTGGAAGTTAACTTGCGTTTAACTTTTCGTTTCCGTCCCGGCCGACAGATGGCTGCACCAGTCTACAAAACAAAATTAACTGAAAATAATAAAAACATGGTATAAATCTGCTTAAATATGACTAAAAGTATTAGAAGAATACATAGTCATCGTGTTCTGAGGTATTCTAAAAGTTTCAAATGTCTAGCTAGGCGGGAAGTTAGTTAAAAATCGATTGCAAGATTTGTACTGGACAAACACACACACAAATAAGAAAGCAAGTTAATTAAAACATGTTAATAAAAACGCTGTTTATTGCGAAACTATCGCCGTATAAAGAGGCTCTTGAGTGGCTTATATCGAGGATTTACTTTCCCGTATCCCCGATTAGCGTTTTTCTATGTCGTTACCCCGAGAATGGTTTGACTTAATCCTTTAAAATTAAATCATACAATATGCATTAGAAGTCACGTGAGCTGAAATGAATTTGAATCACTCCCCAAAATGTCTCGCTGTTTGATCGATGCCTTTATATTACCATTAACCGGAATGCCTTCAACCGGTTCGCGTTTCGTTTTGTGTGTATTTCTGTCGTCGCAATGTCATCCATTCTTGAGGTCTAAATCGCGTCTAACTTCCGGAATTCATTTGTGGGTAAATTATGACCGAGCGAGTAGCGAGGGAATACTAATAGCCCCGCCTGATGTATCAGTCACGTTTGAGGTATGCGTGGGCATGACAGCACCCCCTTCCTTCTCCTTCGGCGATCGAAAATTTTCTCATCAGTGGAACATTCTTTCCCGTGTTTTTTTTTTTGTGATCGCTTGCTGTCCGTCAAATATTTGGCATCAAATATTGAAACATGAATTGGGAAGGAAATTAGTTTCAATTCATGCTGAAGGGCGAATTTTAAAACAACCCTGTTTTAAAGAGTTGCGATCATACTAGGGATGCGACATCGACCACAAAACATCGATATTCAATATTAAAACATCGATGCTAATAAAACATCGCCCCAAAACCATCGATGTTTTTAAACATCGATGTTTTAGAACATTCATTTTTTAAAACTAGTTTAGTAATCTCTAACATTAATGTTACTTCCGTTAGTCGTGGGGGGAGGGGGTGATTTAATTTTACTCTCTGATTGGGTTGACACGAATGACAAAAACTTGGTTGCTTTTGCCTTGGGCTACATTTATGACTCAAAATTCTCGTTCTAAATATCGCCACGTTTTGCCTTCAAATGTCCAGATAAATTCGTGGTAATGCCAGAAGTTTTGAGGGACTTAAGGCAAATATTGCATTTCGCCAGTTTGTCAGAGGTTTTGCTAAAATATTTCCAAACGGTACTTTTGGGAGGCATCTTACTAATAATATTAACGTCAACTTATATAAAACCAGACCAAAACAAAAACTTAACTGGCTGCTCTCGTGTATATACTATTTGTAAAATAAAACCCCATGGAAGGTTCTGGAGTGTCAGGAACTTTCCAAGCGCTCTGATTGTTTCATTGGTTGTTGATTGCCATTTGTCTGTTTGCTAAGGTTTCGTTCCCCCTTTTGTATTCGTCCTTTTCAGAAGTCAGACTTACATTTACTGAGTGTGAAAATTATGCTACGTCATAAATTTTTTTTATTAAAAAAAAATCGAGACAACGTAAAACATCGAGCACAAAACATCGATGTTAAAAAAACATCGGCTTCAATAAATCGATGGTTAAAACATCGATGTCGCATTCCTAGATCATACTGTAGCGTAATGAAAGTATGGGGTTATTTTTCCCAAGACCTCACAGGAACACTGCTGCATGTTTCGGAATACCATTTTCCAGTCCTCATCGAACGAACGCGCGTGCGGATGAACAAAGCGATACCAGCGAATACCGCCAGAATTTTTAAGCCTGAAAGTTAAGCCCGTGCATATCGGGTTCTCAAGCAAGCGTCTCCCACCGTAGTCGTAAAGCTGTCTTTCTTAGCAATAGCTTCATGCGAGTTGACATCTGCGGGCCATAAAGATGGCTTAACTATGCATCGATACGAATAACTGTCACCAACAAAGTTGCCGGCCCTCCTCTCTGAAAAACAGACGCATTTTCGAGGAATTGGGAGAGTCGCCGACAAAGAAAACCCCTTGAGAGATAGTCAGAGAGTTGGAGAATTTTAGGGAGATGGTCATGTAACATCGATTTTAGCAGACGTGTTTTTTGGTAACTCCTTTTGATACAGTGGGTCTGGGAGCGTACGCTGTGAAACCTGCACTTCAGTTAACTAAATATGTTGTACTCTTTTAACGTTAAATTTATTTTCAATTCCTACTATTAGTTCACACTCTCCCCATATATATCTTGTTCAAATTTCCAATCGTTAATAAAATACTTTTTATTCATCCACCCAAGTTCAAATACATTTTTTTAAACTTGTAGTGGATGACACTTGATGTTAATACAGTTTTTTCAAATATTTAGAACCAAATATTTAGAAATAGTTCTTCAAATAGTTCTACAGTTTTTCAAATATTTAGAAATAGTTTTAGACCTAGAGCGTCTCTTGCTCTTGAATAGTAATTTCCCTGTTGTTATTCTGTAAACGGTAGCACTGCGGTATCGCGGGCTCCTTCCGTCCTGTAGGTTGCGGGATCGAATCCCCAACCTGACAAACTTTTTCTCTCTCTTTCCCCCCGCTCCTAATCTCGCACAGTAGGCAATTTTCTGGAAGGTAATCTTTTTTTCAATTCCTACTATTAGTTCACACTCAAATTTTTCTTTGTTGACCTAAGTAGGAATTGACTTTAAAAAATTTTGTTTTTATATTACTTGTTGTAAATAAATTTCCTTGTTAAGTTTCTGTTTGAAGAATTGGCCTTTTCATTATAATTAGGACTCTGTCTTTCTTGGTCATGAATTCAGTAGTAGTAAATTTAAAAAAAGCCTCAGAGAATTAATTGCCTTAACAATCTCTCGTGATGCCACAATACAGTTTTGAGAAGAAACTTGTCTGAACTGAACAAAGGGCGATTTTGGTCTTAATTTGTCATCTGTCAAAATTTCTATAGCAGCGTACATTTTTTTTTTAAATTAAAGTAGATTTAAAACTTATTTTCTGACAATACGATACTTTTGAAGAAAATAAGTGATATATAAAAAAAAAAAATTTAAAGTCAATTCCTACTTAGGTCAACAAAGAAAACATTTGAGTGTGAACTAATAGTAGGAATTGAAAAAAGGGATTGTCTGCCAGAACCTTGCCTACTTTGCGAGATTAGGAGGGGGGGGGGGGGAAGAGAGAGAAAAAGTTTGTCAGATTGGGGATTCGATCTCGCAACCTACAGGACGGGAGAAGCCCGCGATACCACAGTGCTACCGTTTACACAATAACTAGACGGAAATTACTATTCAACAGCAAGAGACGCTCTAGGTCTAAAAGTAAAATTGATTAATTAAATTTAATTAATGAATTAATATTTGAAAAAAAAACTGGATTAACATCAAGTGTCATCCACTACAAGCTTAAAAAAATGTATTTGAACTTGAGTGGATGAATAAAAAGTACTTTTATTAACGATTGAAAATTTGAACAAGATATATATAGTCTAAAACTAAAATCGATTAATTAAATTTAATTAATGAATTAATATTTGACTAAACTGGATTAACATCAAGTGTCATCCACTACAAGTTTAAAAAAATGTATTTGAACTTGAGTGGATGAATAAAAAGTACTTTTATTAACGATTGAAAATTTGAACAAGATATATATGGTCTAAAACTAAAATTGATTAATTAAATTTAATTAATGAATTAATATTTGACTAAACTGTATTAACATCAAGTGTCATCCACTACAAGTTTAAAAAAATGTATTTGAACTTGAGTGGATGAATAAAAAGTACTTTTATTAACGATTGAAAATTTGAACAAGATATATATAGAGAGAGAGTGTGAACTATATAATAGTAGGAATTGAAAAAACGAAACTTTCCTCATTTCGTTGATAGCTGGGAGGTTTAAAGATTAAGCGGAAACCGTCCATCATCTAAACTTAAGGATAATACACTATAAATTATTTTATGTATTTATTTTTTATAATCCCGAAGTTTAATTATAGAAAAAAACATGGTTATCATAAACATTAAAAAAAGTCCTGAATGGAAAGAGTACTCGTGGGAAAAAGTTCGGTCTCAGATGTTTCCATGTACACGAGGAGATTATCTGGTCGATTCTTCCTACTTACACATGGAAAATCTGTCTGCTTCCCTCAAAAATCATAGCTCTTGTACGTTCAGTCCTTAACCCTTCAGCAGGCGCGCGTGGCACAAAGTTCAACGTCTCTTTTAACCTTGATTATTCCTTTTGTAATAAACATTTTTTTTTTCAAATTGAAAATAATAATTCTGCTTTTTATGACAAGATATAAAATGTTGATAATATTGAGATGCATTTATAATTAAAGGCCAAAGAATGCAGATGCAATCGCCTTATTTCAAAATTGTCGGGTTTATTGGATCTAAGGACAACTTGCGAATGAATTCCTATTACAGTGATTTCCGCTTATAAGAATCACGTTTGTTATTACTGTTTTTGATTCTTATAAGCGGTTGATTCTTATAGCCGAAATTTAGGTTTTTGGACAGGCACACACACACACCTATATATACATATATTATATAACTTACCATAAAATACTCTTTAATTTACGTTAATTATCTTTTATTAAAATTATTTTTTATAATTTTAAAAATGCAACACTAGTATGTTATGTCTAACAAAGAAAGGGATGAATTTTACGACTATATTCCATCCCATCTTATCAATCTTTCTTTTAAAAAAAAGAAAGAACTTCGTGCCTTTTGAGAGTTTAAATGGTTTTTTTTTTTGGAAAAAGGAAAGGAAAGCGAAGAGTGTAAACTGATTCTTAAAACCGATGGAATGATTCTTTAAAGCGAAAATTTTAACATGGAAATAATACATTTGTTTTTGTTTTCGCGTTCGCGATATTGATTCTTATAAACGGTTGATTCTTATAACCACTGATCACTACAAGCGGTGGTTACTGTATGTCCAAAAACCTAAAAAAAACAATGAGTTTTTCGATCTTCGTGATATGCGTGATACCGTGTAATAGTTGCACATTCGATCGACTACATGAACTTCTGCTTTTGTCGTATTGTAATTCAGTATAATCGCCGGTTTACCACGATTAAATCACGACTAACAATAAAGGGAAAGGAATACAAGGGTCGGAAAATTATACATGCTTTAGAAATGATGTGGCTATAAATAGAAACCGCTTAAACCTTACATGTAAGAACGAACCATTCAAAATTACGAAAATGTTGCACTTTATACACGGGCGCGACCGCTTAAGGGTTAAAGGCTTTTGCACTGGATTGATTTTAAAGTCAAAATCTATATAAATTACTGATTATTTAGGCTGGACGGTCGACAAATATACATTTTTAGCCCGATACTTGCCAAATCTAAAACTTTAGAACATTACAACCTAACCTTGTTATAACGAACTTCAAGGCACCAAAGGTTTTGTTCGCTTTATCCTGTGGTTCGCTATATCCGAACCGTTAAGAAAAATGCTAGAGTTCACAAAATGTATAACTCATTAGTCGCAATGTATATTCAATAATGAAGTATTAAAAAATTATAAAATCTATTAAAAATGATTATTAATGAATTAAATCGACTAAGATCGATTGCATTAAACTGACACAATACTAATTTAATTAAATTACGTACAATAGGAAAATGGCTGGACCAAAATTTCGTTCGTTATATCCGTCAGTTCGTTATATACCGGGTTCGCTATAACGGAGTTCGACTGTATTTAATTTATCTATTTTAAGAAGGCATCTATCTATACAGCCCTAAAAATGCCTATAATTTGGTAAACCTTTACTTAAATTGGATGAAAGTTGTTACATTATGATTCTACTCATTTCATGAGTGCCCTTTTCTTACAAATACGGCGCTATTGCGTGTTTTTTTTTGCTGTTTTGAAGCACAGAAAAACTTAGCTTTAGTATTATACAGATAAACAAACACAGCGGGGATAAATTTAAATTTTTTTACAGGCATTTACTATGAAAACTTTCAAATTTACGAGCTCTAAGTCAACTGTTTCTTTACCTTAAATGAATGTAAAGCTCTATTTTTCCCAATAACGATAAAGCATAAAACCATGGTAATAATTTTAACGTGAAACCTAATTTTATAAAATCGCAATTAACGCTTGTCAAAAATTTTTGCTCTTAAATCATTATATAGGATAAATTATGAAACAAGTTTCAGACATGGATTAAAGTTTTATAATTTTTTCTTGTTTCCGTGTTTGTTTTACTTTATGCAATCGAGGATTAGAAAAATATCCTACTTATATCCAGTGAAAGTTAATTAACTGTAACTAGAGGAAACATTTTTGTTCAGACAGTAAAATCCTCAGTTTACCCAGTAACTCAAAACTTTTCTAGATCTTGTAAGTAAAAAAGCTGTCTGTGCTTTCGTAGTTAGTCAGAAGAATTTCGAAACACCTGAAATTTCATGTCTGTAAAAATTTTTTTTCCCGCTCATATGGCACACAATTAACGCTTTTTAAAGCCCGCCAAACGCTCAATTTGCACTCTGCATCGTATTTGAAAAATTATGTAAACAAATGTTATGCTTAAAAACATCCTGTTCAGCTTTCAACACAGTACTCTGGTCATTAGCAGAGCATAACATTTTGGGGCGCAATATATTTATTTTTTTTCAAAAATCTGCATGAAGTTTACACGCCATATTTACCGATGTCGGTTCAGGAGATGAGAAAAATTCTCGGTTTTGTTTGGTTTTCTTAACGACAGTTACGGCTTGTGATGCCAATGTTTGTGAACGAGTGATTACGATGCGAGTCACGTGAAAAAAATGGCCGTACGTAATTTTTTCTCGGAACGCGGAAACTACGTCATTAAAATGTGTTTTTTATTAGTATCAGAATTACGCGTTCACGTTTCTTCTTACGTCAGTTGACATTGCATCACTCTTCAATCCCCATGTTAGGAAATTATCCTCTAAGTATTTTTGTAAACGCAAATTATTTAATTCGGATTTCTAAATTTCTTTTTTTTCTTCTGCATACGAAGGCACATTTTTCAATAAAGAGTTTCGAAAGGTTAGCTTTCGTTAATCCTTTCGAAAAGTTTACGAAGTTGAAATATTTAATTCGGATTTATGAATTTCTTTCTTTTTTTCTACATATGAAGGCACATTTTTCAATAAAGGGTTTCGAAAGGTTAGCTTTCGTTAATCCTTTCGAAAAGTTTACGAAGTTGAAATATTTAATTCGGATTTATGAATTTCTTTCTTTCTTTTCTACATATGAAGGCGCATTTTGGCAATACAGAGTTTCGAAAAGTTAGCTTTCAATGCTCCTTTCGAAAAGTTTTCGAATAAGTTGAAATATTTAATTCGGATTTAGGAATTTTTTTTTCTACATATGAAGGCACATTTTTCAATAAAGAGTTTCGAAAAGTTAGCTTCGAATAGTTTTCGAAGAAGTTAAATTTTTAGTAATTACATTGAAACCTAGAAGAAGCCTAGGCCTCGAAGAAGCCTAGTGATATCGCGTTGGGCTTAGGACTCGGGGTGCTCGGTTCGAATCCCGCCGAATGCCATTAGATAACTTCATGTTTAGGCTGGATATGGGCACGCTAAACCAGTAGACCGCAAAGTCCTTTCACGAGATCAGTTTGAATATGAAATGATTACTATCTAATACACGACATATATATATATATATATATATATATATATATATATATATATATATATATATATATATATACATACATACACACACACAGTGGAATCTCGATAGATCGTTTTCGGATCCATCGTTTTTCCGTATGTGTCGTTCATTTTATCCAGTCCCAACGATCATATTGCTTTGTTATGTTTCCGCATCTATCGTTTTCTCGCATTTATCGTTCATTTTAATCGGTCCCTTGAAAAACGATAGATCGAGATTCCACTGTATATGAAAAGTTCTTTTTATCTTGTAATTATTAATAATTACTCTAATATTGGCGACTGCAACCCATACTTTCCCACTTCTCTTGTGTTTCCATTCTCCGTGGCACATAAATATTTAAACTTTTCGAAGAACTCATTTCTTTCTCCTCTAGATTCCTTCCCCCATGGTCATTATTATTCCTAGGCGCAGTTGCTCTTGAACAATTTCGTCTCCTGATCTTCCTTTTTTTGGGGTCACGGAAAAGGTCTTGTAATGAAACCCAAGAGAAAAAGAATGCGTCAATCAGTGGAGCTTTTCTTTTTTCGGATTTTTTTTTTCAACCCATCTTCTTCCCATCTATTTTTTTTTTTTGTTCCTCGCACGCGTGTGTGCGTTCTATGAGAGATGGGACACATGGATGTCGCCATTTAATGATAAAGCATTCTTCACCACCCCTCGCGCCCGAGATAGTGTAAATTTATTCCGGCGCTGTTTTTTGGGTGGTGTGTGTGTTTTTTTTTTCTCGATGCCGGAGCTTTTATTATGACGCGAGTGCGTCAAGTTTCTGGGACGCATAGATAGATAGGTTCTCCGAATTGGAAAAGATTCTCTGAACAGAATAGAAAGAGTTTCAATGCGTTTTATAATATACAGTGGTGTCTCTGTTTGTCGGAACTTTATTTTGGCCGCTTTGGGGGCGTCCATTAATTACGCGAGGATTTTAGGGGGGGGGGGGGGGGAAGGGAGTCGAACCGAATCTCACCCAGTCTCACGTGGGGGAGAGGGGGGGGGGTCTCCGCAAATATCACGTAATTTTTTTTTCCGTAAGAAACAGTGTAAAATTGCGAGAAAACTGGGTTATATTAAGTAAAATATGTTTCTACACTAAAATATGGCTAAATCCTACACAATAGTTCCAGTAGTCACGAGTCTCCGTGGACTGAATTAGAATGAATATTCTTTTACGAATTTTAGTACTTCTTGTTTAAGTATTTTATTGTTCGATTTTCTCACTGTGATTCTAGACTACGTTCTTAGTAGTCTTAAATACTAGTCTTAACTAGTCTTAAATAAATATAATTAAGCAAATTATGTTTTTTGAAATAAATCCAACGCAATCAAGCACAGATCAACGTATTTACACTAAAAATACGCATTTTGAAAATCTCACGTGAAATTAGGGGGGGGGGGGTCGAGCCAAATCTCACGATATCTCACCAGGGGGGGGGGTGAAAAATCGCCAAAATCGCCTCACGCAATTAATGGACGCCCCTTTTAGGGCCTGTTCACATAGGAACATTCCGGTACACATAAGTAGGGATGCGACATCGACAACAAAACATCGATGTTCCGAAACATCGATATTCAATATTAAAACATCGCCCCAAAACCATCGATGTTTTTAAACATCGATGTTTATGAACTTTCATTTTTTCAAACTGGTTTAGTAACCTCTAAGATTAATGTTACGTCGGTTAGTCATGGAGGGGGGGGGGGGTAATTTTACTCTCAGGTTGAGCTGACACAAATGACAAAAACTTGGTTGCTGAGTCAGCGCATATCGCAGAATTTCCATTACACATTTTATTACTTTTACCAGAAAATTGAGGGAGAAATTATTGCAATTTATTAACAAATCTTTTGTTTTCAAATTAAATAATACAAAAGGAAATTACAAATATTTACACCAATTTGAAGTACTGATGCAAAACCAACGTATGGGGGGAAAACTGATCAAGCTTATTTTTTGTTTACTGTAAATAACAATTATTGGGGCTATTGGGGCATATAATTATTATTCATTGGTTGTTCATTGCCATTTGTCTCTAATCGTTCCCCCTTTTGTATTCGTCCTTTTCAGAATTCAGACTTACATTTACTGAGAGGGAAAATTATGCTACGTGGTTAATTTTTTTAATTATGGTACATTTTCATCTAAAAAAAACATCGAGACAACGTAAAACATCGAACACAAAACATCGATGTTAAAAAAAAAATCGGGTTCAATAAATCGATGTTTAAAACATCGATGTTTTTATCAAAACATCGATGTTTTGATTTAAAAAAAACATCGATGTTCTAATCATCGATTTAGTAAAGCCAATTTTTTACAATATCGATGTTTTGTGCTCGATGTTGTCTTGATTTTTTTTTTTTAATGAAATAGTACCATAATAAAAAAAATTAACCAGCGTGCCAAAGCCAGTCTGTATCGCTTAGACAAGCAGTAAACAGTTAAGGCGACAATGGGCCATGAAAAACTTTTTATTTATTTATTAACCAATTGCTATGAAATTTTGTATACTTATACAGTGTTGTTTAGAGATGGAAATTCTAAATTAAAAAAAATCGGAATGTAATTAATTAAGATATTAATTAAAATCAGTTTGTTACTTACTCTATTTAAAAATGCTCCATGCGCATTAATTTTTGCCTCAGATGTCTAATTTTCTCTCTTTATATAGTTATAATAAAAGTTAATAGCAATATTTGATTTGCAGTCATATTTATAAAAACTAGAAAAGAATTCGATAAAAATGTCATTTTATGCAAAATTTTATCAAAAAAATTTATTTTATGGTAAAAATTTTAAGTTGTTTTAAAATAGTATAATAAATAGTATAATGTTGTTTTAAAATAGTAAATGAGTTAAGTGTACCGTTTGATGACTAGTAATTAGAGATTGGAAACATAATTATGTGCTTTTGTGTGATTGATTGTAAAGTTCTTCCTTTTTATCTTTCAGGTAAGATGCACTTTTGATTATTCTTGGTGAATGCTGTCTAAAGAGATGACACACCCACGGGAAAAGAGTCAACGGGTGCAAAAGTATAGATCTCTCGCATATTCAGAAAGCAGTTGTGGACCTGTTTTATTCTCGTGGATTTGCTGCATATTCGCGTATAATTAAAGTATGAGCTATGTTAGTCGTCAGCATTGTAAATGATGACAGTGCCGATATATTGTTGGAGTTGGAAATGTAATTTACTGGACCGGGAAAGGACTATAAGTAATTTTGTTGCTATTTAAGCAGTAGCGTAATTAATTTTACCGATGATTCTATTTTACTAGAAGGTAACCCGTCATTTTGACGTCATAATACTAATAATGACGTCATAATGGAAAAAGTATATGAAAGTTAAAAAATATCCCGAATTATCTAACAATATTGCATTTAATCCACACCTTGTAAAAGCAAACCCTTTCATTATTTTTTTATTTATTTAGTTTTTCATGCGATCGGAGTAGTAGACTGCCATCCAGTTTTTTACAGCTCACTACGCGATATGAATACTTGAGCTACTTGATTCATTCACATTCAAGTTTGTTTACTTTCAGAATTCATCGCATAAGTAATCAGATTTTTAAAAACTGTTAAATATACAGCTAAAAGTATCCAATTTTTTTTAGTTCTGAATGTTTTATAGAAAAATAAGCTGAACAAACGTGATTTGATGGAGAAGATGTTAGTTTTTAGGTAAGAAAAAATTCTGATCCACATCTGAAATTGAAATTAAGCCTAACCGGCCGTTTGTTTACTGAGGGCTTCATTTGAAAGATGAGTACAGCCCGGAAGTGTTATACAGAGACAATGGCTATTATATATATAATTTGCCGTATATTTACCGGCTGGGTTATGACGATCAGCCATTGACGGTGACAAAAATTTCCCACGACTGTTTTCTGAATATGCGCGAAATGTGTACGGTTTGCAATTGTTTCTGTTGGTAATGGAGTTCCATGGTAATTATTAGCTTCATTTTATTTTACTCTAGCGTTCACTTTAAGGCATTTCCTGGACTTTTGAATACGGAACACGAGCGTTTGGTGGAAATGTGAAACCAAACTTTAATGTACACCAGACTCCTGATTATTATTTCTTTCGCGGATTGTAAGCGCGTCACAAGAAGCAAATGCAGATAGTTAAAGACAAATAAATATAAATAAAAACAGGGCCGCCCAGAAGGGGGGGGGGGAACTAGGGAACTTTGCCCCAGGCTCCCAACTACCGTGGGCCCCAAAAATTAAAAAAAAATTTATTTATTAGATTTCACCTGAAAGAAAATTCTGAAACTTGTACCGTACTTGAAAATTCAAAATAATCTCCTGAAAAAAGGCCCCCCCCCCCAAAAAAAAAAAAAAAAAAAATAATAATAATAATAAAAAGAATTGTTCGATTAATTAGATTTCTCTTACTCCAAAATAGTCTTCTGAAAAATACGCGATTTAGTTTTGATGAAATATATAACTGTTTAGTCCTAACTGCTATAAAATGACATTCTTTCTAATAAATTGAAGACAGTACTAACTACTAAAATAGGTAGCAAAAAAGATACCTCAGTTGATAATCTAAATATCTGCTGAATTACTAAGTTCTTAGATGTAATTACACTCTAGTTCTTGTTTTTTAAATAAACATATTGTCATATTTATTGCAGAATATAACAACAGTCCAATGAAATATAATAATTATGTTAATTATTCATGTAATAAAATTTTAAGTATGAGTAACTTAATTTGAATGTATGTTTTCGTTTCTTTCGATTTTTTTTTTCTTGGGGGCCCCCAGCAGATTTTTGCCCCAGGCCCCGTAAAGTCTCGAGGTGGCCCTGAATGAAAATACAGGGTGTCCGGGCTAAAATTATCCCAAATTTATGGCTTATTTTTACGGAACTACTCATTAGAATTAAAAAAATATATATTTAAATAGAAAGAACATCTCACCAAGTTTTAATATCAATAGATTTCGACGTGTGCACCTTTTGTAGCACGACAAACGAACCAGGGATTTTCATTGGGGTCCAGGTGGACCCCTTGGGGGTCGATGGAAGTTTAAAAATGTTCTATAGTATTTCAGGGGTCTATTGGGGGTCGATTATAAATTCTTCTTTTTTTAAATTTAATTTAATTTTTTAGGAAGTAATTATTAGATAATATCCGTTTTAATATGTATAAATACAGATTTGCATAGGGCGGGGTGATCCACGCATCTAAAGTCGATTTTCATGACTCTTTTGTATATGTGTCTAATGCCGCCGTCGGCTTTTATTTGTGTACCAACCACTAGGCAGAAGTAGGGAAACCCACTGGACCTTAAGGGGTGAGATCACCTTAAAACCTTCAAAAAGAAAAGGAAAGAGGCTAATTGTATTTTGACTCCCGTATGATTTTGTACTGTTTTTCCGAGCTTGAATTAATTCTTCAGAGCACTTTTTTGAGAGCTTGTTTCACTGATTACATTCTCGGATTCAGTGATTTTAATCTCTTAATTCCTTTTGCTAGGAGTTCATTTCATTCTAAGAAACATTCACAACTAAGGAAATTCTACAAACTTATTCCTACGTTTATTACTACGTTAAAATGTGCATAAAGAGTACATGTTTTGGGATTATACTCTCATTTTATGTTCAAAGTAGTTAATTCCTTTAGAGGAATTTTCAGTTCATGCAAAATTATTACTACGTTACGCAACTTATTATTACGCGAATATTATTACATTTTTTATTATTATTTAATTTTAAAGAATGGGATATAACGAATCTGTTAATAAAATGAAATCTGTAAATTTGTTTAGTAAACTATATATTCCTTTGTTAGTTATTGTGACTATACGATTATAAGCAATTTCAGGCCAAACATAAAAAAAAAAATTGTATCTATGCATCTAGTACAACCACCACATTAATTTAAATCGAACTTTTGTGCAATTACAATCTGTGTTTCTGAAATCTTGTTTATATTCGTGAAATGAAAAATGAAAATAGTACTAAAATAATAAAACATAAACCTAATGAACCACTTTTTCTAATTTTTTGTTCCTATTCTTAGTCAAATTGTTATCTTCAAGTGTTTCATGTGCAATTATTATAATTATAATTATGTTGTATGCTGTATATTATTGAGGAAAATGTGAGGGGGGGGGTATATGAAGAAAATCATTCTTTTAAAAGGGGTCGACGTAGGAAAAAGGTTGAGAACCCCTGGTCTAAACGGTAATCCAGTTCTCTCCAAGTGTCTAATTTCTCTGCAAGTTATTAAACGAATAGCTTGAATGATACGCTTCTTCAACTCATCCACAGTTTGAATTTATTGTTTATACACAAATTGTTTTATGTTTATACACTAATTAGCTGAAAACCCGCACTTCGCTACGGAGTACATTCAAATTAAATACAACGGTCAATGTATGCAATTAATGCCAAAAAAAAATATATATATTATATATATTCATAATAAATACGACGATCAATGTATACAATTGATGTAATATATATATATATATATATATATATGTATGTGTGTGTGTGTGTGAAATGTCCGGAGTGGACATCTCGTGATTATACTGCAATCGAGGCCGTAACAAATATTCCAAATCATAGCAATTAATTAAAAGTTTATTGACGTAAAGATTAACACATCTTACTCAGTTCGGAGCCAACCCGCGTCTCTCCAAAAAAGCGCGAAAAATAGAATTAGATGAAAAAGGTTGCCAGAATTGGCGGAGGAAGTTAGTATGTGGAAGGCGGAGCGTTTACGTCAAGACAAGAAGGACGGGTTACCATGGCAGAGATGAAGTACAGAATGGGCGATTATAGATAGTTAGTAATATTATCACATATATATATATATATATATATATATATATATATTTATTTATTTATTTATTTATTTATTTATTTATTTATTTATTTATTTATTTATTTATAAAAAAATCGTAAGGGATATTTATTTATTTTTGGATAATATCCAATCGTCTGCTGCATTAGAAAGAAAATTTTTTTTTCTATTTAGTTGTTATGCACGTGACGATAAATTTATTTAAAGTACCAGAAAAAGAAATCACGTGATCGGCATTTAATAAATTAAATTCTAAAAATGAATATTTAAAAAATCACCAAAAATCAGAAAATGGAGGTAAAGATTCGAAAAAGATTTCATTTTAAAGGAATTTTTAGGATCTTTCTAGTGATATAAATTTCATAACCCTCAGATTATTATTTTACATGCAAACTTTTAAAAAGTTACAAAAACAGCTTAAAAATTTAATTTAAAAAAATCTAAGAAGAATTTTTCAAAAATCTTTCTTAGTGCACCCCTACACCATAAGAAGAATCGCCATGCAAAATTTCAGTCCTTTAGGTCCAGCGGTTTGGTCTGTGCGTTGTATGTCAGTGAGTCAGTCACGGAACTGTTTTATATATATAGATAACTCCTGATGTGCTACGAAATACTTGGAGACAACTGGATTACCGTTTAGACGTTTTTCGTGCTACAAAAAATGCACACATCGAAATCTATTGACATCAAAACTTGGTGAGGTGTTCTTTCTATTTAAATAATGTTTTTCATTATTCTAATGGGTAGTTCCGTAAAACTAAGCCATAACTTTTGGATACTTTTAGCCCGGACACCCCTGTATTAAAATAAAATTCATATTTCATCATTAGAAATAAAATACGAGAGAGACGGAGAGTTCAATGAACTCGCGTGATTATGCTTAAATATGAACTGTCTATCTAGGGTAATTTAAGCAGAACGTTCGAGCGAAACCTTCTGCAGAAATATATACTGCATTTAATTTTAAAAATTGACTTTCCTTTTTTTAAACTTCTGCGCGTATGGTTCATTTGAAATGCATACGTCTTTCTATTATACTATTATTTCAAAACCTTCCTTTTTTTTTTTTTTCTTATTCTATCCTTTTTCTCTGTCGGGCGTTTTTCATTATTTACAATGGAAATCCGAACGCTGTTTTGGAAACTTTAATTAAAACGTTCTTTTGGAAATAAAACAAGCGCGCATATTAATATTTCATGTTTAATAGAATCTCATTAACTTTTCCCCCTAATATATGGAGCCGCCGTTTTGTTCTGGCCGGATATATCACACCGCAAATTAAGAAATTGCTCATTCAGCCTAGGTTTAAAAAAAAAAAAAATCCCATTTGTTGGGCATTTTTTTTTTTTTTTACTTGCTCCCTTTGGCTGTTTGCCATAGAAACCGCCGTGTTTTTCTTCCATTATTTTGGAAAATTGCTCTTGAAACTGAGCCTTGAAATATTTTTCTTATTTGGTAAGGAATTGGTAAATTGGGGGTAATTTTAATGGAGTAAATCATTGCTATGTCCAATTGGGGCCTCCATTTGTTCTCCCTGTCAACTAAGAAGCCATTGTTTTTTTGAAGTAGCCATTAACCACCTATGTGTCTGTTATGCGGTTGCATAGAGGTCATGAAATTTAAGGCTACTGTGTGCTAACCCTATTGGATTCGCTCACCCCAATGTGGCAAAACAGCCACAAAAAGTGGATAAAACAAACACACACACACACACACACATATATATATATATATATACTTGTGATGCAGTCGGGCGACTTGTAGATCCAGGGAAGCCCTTACGAACTTTAGGCGAGTCACGCACACATTGAGCCATTGATGAAATACACAACTTCAAAGACCTGCTTTATTTATTAGAAAGCATTAGCTGCAGTGGACACATGACTTGGCCTGACGGGGCGCGGATTACATTACAAGACAGAAGCAGACCGCAGGTCCGACAGCAACGAGAGTTAGACACCAAGAGACAGAAATCTTCTGTTCACGCAATATTAAATAAGTGCTTTGCGATATTGACGCCAGAGGACCTAAACTACTTAATATTTTAATTGGACGACTTTAGATTCGTGGAGTTCACGTGTCCACTTAAGTTTATCGGGGACGGTACTGCTAGATCCCGCGCTTGTTAGAACCGCGACCTATTGACCTGGGTGCAGAATAAGTGGCCATAAAGTTCTTGCAAAGTGTGGTTTTTGACGTTACAGACCCCATAAATACAGAGTAGTTCGAGGGCTCTTGAAGAATTTTGACACTATACTGACATTCGGAATCTCATAACTTCTAGCTCTCATATCTGGGGATGTTATTGAGTTCAGCTACTTCACATGCCTGTATCATGATCTGCAGGGCTACGATAAATTATCTTATTTTACTTTTAGGTTGCAATTTTAGAAAAAGGGGTCGTGCTTTATTAACAGGATAATTTTAAATACCCTTTAGATATATAATGGTGGGCTGTTATTATCACACACACACACACACACACACATATATATATGTGTGTGTGTGTGTGTGTGTGTGTGTGTGTGTGTGTATATATGTATATATAACGCCGACGCCTACTGCACTATTTTGGATGACATATGCTTTCTACGTTGTGGCAGTTTTACGGGTTGGGCCCATGTTACTTCCAGGACGTTAACGCCAGCTGTCTTGCTGCGAGGTCCACCATGGATCGGTATGCTGTCAATATGGTTACCGAATGGACTGGCCTGCCCAGAATCCAGACCTGAACCCTATCGTGAATCTCTGGGACGAGTTGCATTGCCGAATTATTATATACACGCTATCTACCAATAAGTATTTGGACACCCACGAAAAGGACGGTATCTGCGGTCCTGATATACGTCACGCCCTCCGCCGTTAAATATCGTGTAGGAAACATCATTGGTATGAGTCGCATGCAAGATACCACGAAGTGCAGAGGTATCGGATTTCGAGAAAAGTGCCATCGTCGGGTACCACAGAAATGGCCTATCCTTCAGGGACATTTCTAGCGAGTTGAATTACCCAAAATCGACTGTGCCCTATGTTATTCAGTAGTGGAAGGTGAGCGGTGATTGTCGCCCAGAGTCGGCAGACCCACGAAACTTCGAGATAGAGATCGACGGGTTGCTGTCCTGGGAAATTCGGAAGATCCGCACCCAACCGATGGCCCGCATGCTACAGGAGTTTCAACAGGCATCCGGGAGTGTTGTTTCGATGAATATCATATGTAAGGAAGCACATCTGCTTGGTTTTCATGGTCGCGCTGCCGTCCAGAAGCCTTTGACCACGAAGTCAAACCGCGCTGCTCGGTTAATGTGGTGCAAAGACGTCGGAAGTGGACCGTAGATCAATGGAAACGGGTTCACTGGAGCAACGAATCGAGGTTCAACCTTTACCGTTTGGATGGCAAAGTCTGGGTCTGGCATCTGCCTGGAGTGGAGAACCCCTCCTGCCAGAATGCATTGTGATCACAGTAAAGTTCGGTGGAGGTGGAATTATGGTTTGGGGTTGTTTCTTCTGGTATGGACTGGGACCCTTGGTCTCGATTAGGGATGCGACATCGATGTTGATGTTTTCAAAACATCGATGTTTTGATAAAAATATCGATGTTTTAAACATCGATTTATTGAAGCCGATGTTTTTTTAACATCGATGTTTTGTGCTCGATGTTTTACGTTGTCTCGATGTTTTTTTTTAATGAAAAAGTACCGTAATAAAAAAATTTACCACTTAGCATAATTTTCACACTCAGTAAATGTAAGTCTGAATTCTGAAAAGGACAAATACAAAAGGGGGAATGATTCCTTAGCAAACAGACAAATGGCAAATAACGACCAATGAGCCAATCAGAGCGCTTGGAATGTTCCTAACACTCCAGAACCTGCCACGGGGTTTTATTTTACAAATAGTGTATACACGAGTGCATCCATTTAAGTTTTTCTTTTGTTCTGGTTTTATATAAGTTGACGTTAATATTATTAGTAAGATGGCTCCCAAAAGTACCGTTTGGAAATATTTTTACAAAACCACTGACAAATTTGCGAAATGCAATATTTGCCTTAAGTTCCTCAAAATTTCTGGCAATACCACGAATTTATCTGGACATTTGAAGGCAAAACATAGCGGTATTTACAACAAGAATTTTTAGTCATAAATGTAGCCCAAAGCAACCAAGTTTTTGTCATTTGTGCCTGCCCAATCAGAGAGTAAAATTAAATCACCCCCTCCCCCCACGACTAACGGAAGTAACATTAATGTTAGAGATTACTAAACCAGTTTTAAAAAATGGATGTTCTAAAACATCGATGTTTAAAAACATCGATGGTTTTTGGACGATGTTTTATTAGCATCGATGTTTTAATATTGAATATCGATGTTTCAAAACATCGATGTTTTGTTATCGATGTCGCATCACTAGTCTCGATACATGGTAAGCTCAACGCCGACGCAGACTGCACTGTTTTGGATGACAGTATGCTTCCTGCGTTGTGACTTTAGCTTTCAAGAAATGTTTATGACATCGTACTATAGCTGTGTGAATGTGATAGCTCGGTAATTAACCTTTTCCTTACGGGGTGGGATAGTATGTATCCCAAAAATACAGGCCCAA
>OU015503.1:117465996-117495996 GCA_907164885.2 Dolomedes plantarius | reverse complement strand
CTGATAAATGACCGATTTTACATATATGTGCGAAAATCGTTTCGTAGCAAATCAAACCCAAACTTCAAGGACGGATTGCTGTACAGGAATTGTTTAATAAATTAAAGCTTAATAATAAGTTGCGTAACGTACTAATAATTTTGCATGAACTGAAAATTTCTCTAAAGGAATTAACTACTTTGAACATAAAATGAGAGTATAATCCCAAAACATGTACTCTTTACGCACATTTTAACGTAGTAATAAACGTAGTAATAAGTTTGTAGAATTTCGTTAGTTGTGAATGCTTCTTAGAATGAAATGAACTCCTAGCAAAAAGAATTGAGAGATTAAAATCACTGAATCCGAGAATGTAATCAGTGAAACAAGCTCTCAAAAAAGTGCTCTGAAGAATTAATTCAAGCTCGGAAAAACAGCACAAAATCATACGGGAGTCAAAACACAATTAGACTCTTTCGTTTTCCATTTAATGGTATCTATGCCCTATAGATAGAGCCTCGATCTCCAGACGTAATAGCCAGAGTAGGGAATAACTTCCCAATTCCCAGGAGTAAACATTTCAATTCCATGCTTACCAGCTCATGAGACACGTAATCTCCCTTCATAGACGAAAAAGTGTCCGACATTTTACCTATTTTTCTCCCCTACCGAATTACTTTCGTCAACACTCTTCTGTACACCGTCCGCGGTAGTAATTGCCCGAATTCGATATCATCCACATGCTGTCATTAAGTCCGCATTAATGGGCCTTTTTTCTGTGAAAATGTGGGCTAAAATGGCCTTCGGTCAATCGTAATGAACCGCCGAGCGAGTTTTTAGGTTTCTGTGATAAGAGAGGTGTTCTCTCGTTCGCAAAATGTCTTGTCGGGTGGCATGTAACACAGTCGTTAGTGTTAACCCTGGGGAAATTATGCCGGTTCGTGGTGAACATTAGAAAGTGAATTCATAGCTGTGAGGAAATATTTAAAGGTAAAGTTTCTTTTTTAAGAAAGGAAGTGATCCTTTAATTATTTTAATGTAATATAGGAATATTCATTAAAAGTAATTCTCTTTACGCACATTTAGTAAGTTTTGATTTAATTGAAAATTCCTCAGAAGGAATTAACTACTTTGAACATAAAATTAGAGTGTAATCCCGAAACATGTACCTACTCTTTACGCACAATTAGTAAGTTTTGAATTAATTGAAAATTCATCTGAAGGAATTAACTACTTTGAACATAAAATGAGAGTATAATCCCGAAACATGTACCTACTCTTTACGCCCAATTAGTAAGTTTTGAATTAATTGAAAATTCATCTGAAGGAATTAACTACTTTGAACATAAAATGAGAGTATAATCCCGAAACATGTACCTAAAAGTAATAAGTCAAGTATTTCTATAAAGATTTTGCGGGTCGATTTTCAGTTGTAAATCTGTATCCTGGTTGTAAATGCTGTTGTGTGCTAACACTATTGGATTCGCTCGACTCTCAGCGGGTGCGCCAATTTTCGTAACACCAGCAGGCGTACGTGGCATAAAGTGCAACGTCTCTTTCAACCTTGATTATTCCTTTTGTAATAAATTTTTTTTTTAATTGAAAACAATAATTCTGCGTTTTATGACAAGGTATAAAATGTTTATAATTTTGAGATATATTTATAATTAAAGGTCAAAGAATGTAGATACAATCGCCTTATTTCAAAACTGTCCGGTTTATTGGATCTAAGGTCAACTTGCGAATGGATTTCTATTATGTCCAAAAACCTAAAAAATAATAAGATTGTCTATCTTCGTGATATGCAGGATACCATGTGATAGCTGGGCATTTGATCTACTACATCAACTTCTGCTTTTGTCGTATTGTAATCCAGCATAATCGCTGGTTTACCACGGTCAAATCACGACTAACAATGAATGGAAAGGAATACGAGGGTCAGAAAATCAGACCTGCATTAGAAAGGGTGTAGCTATAAATAGGAACTGCTTAGAACATTCAAACCTTACATCGCTCACTCCTTTCAACAACGCCATATCTCAAAAATTGGCGATTTTTAGTTATGCCTGTTTTCAGAATACCCTGAAAGAGTAGTATATTCAGTGGCGTAGCGAGCATAACTGGCGCCCGGGGCACGATACTTTTGTGGCGCCTCCCCCCCCCCGAAAAACATAGTAATATAATATATAGACCTTATATTGGCGCCCCCGATAAACATATCGTAATATATATAGACCATATATTAGCGCCCCCCCCCGATAAACATATAACATAATATATAGACATTATATTAGCGCCCCCGCCCGATAAACATATCGTAATATATATAGACCTTATATTAGCGCCCCCCGATAAACATATAACATAATATATAGATCTTATATTGGCACCTCCCCCCCCCTGAAAAACATATAGTAATATAATATATAAACAATATATTAGCGCACCCTCCGATAAACATATAGTAATATTTATAAACCTTTAATTGCCCCTCCCCGATAAACATATAATAACATAATATATAGACCTTATATTGGCACCCGCCGAAAAACATATAGTAATATAATATATAGACCTTATATTGGCGCCCCCCCCCCCCCGAAAAACATATAGTAATATAATATATAGACTTTATATTGGCACCCCCTCCCCCGAAAAACATATAGTAATATAATATATAGATCTTATACTGGCGCCCGGGGCATGATAGACCCCCTAACCCCCCCCCCCCCCTCGCTACGCCACTGAGTATATCCCTGCAAAATCGTTATATCTCACCGCTCAATATATAGCCGCTAGAGAGCAGAATTAAAATTTATTTTCAGTACATTTCAATGTGCTTTTAAACTTTCAAATCACTGTCCTGAAAAATCTTGTTTTTTGACGTTGTTGAAAGGAGTGAGCGACAGACATGTAAAAACAAACCATTCAAAGTTACGAAAATGCGCACTTTGTACACGGGGCGCGACCGCTGAAGGGTTTAAGTAAACGATTTTTCTCATTGTAAAATGAAGCAACAGTTTTAAGTTATTCATTTGAAAATTTTTTTTTTCTCCCTTTTCCCAAAGAAAACGGTCTGTTTCCAGAGAATTCTGCTTTTAAAAGTTAATAAAAGAACTTGCAAGTTCTAATAATGTGCCATCAGAGAAATACCACAAAGCGATTTTTCATAACATAACACGGGCTTTTGAAGATCACAAAGATTACATGAAGTAGCACCTTAAGGGCTCTTAAAAAATGTCTTTGAAAAAGTGCTTCTATGATCCTTATCGGTTTTATTTGCTTGTTTGGTTCCTGAAAATTGCTTTTTTGCTTTGGAAACATGACTTTCATTATTTACTATTATTAAGCGATAACTTACAAGGAACGCGAGGTTTTCGGGGAGAGTGGACGATAGACAAAAGTGCGGGAAGTTGAGTTCCTAAAATTAGAAATATGATTCTTTATTTTTTTATTTTATTTTTTTGTTCTACTTCCAATACTCATTCACAAGTTATAGTAGAGTTACCGCAGCCCTTAAAAATCCTTTTCTGCGCATAAAGCACTTAATTGTTTCGGTCGATGTAAGTCCCCGTAAAAAATCTTCAAGGATGTCGTGAAAAGAAAATGTTTTAATTTTTTTTTCTAATTTATTTACATTTTGTAATACAAACCACTGTTAATTTAAAAAAATAATCGAAGTGTTTTTAAAAAAAAAACAAATTACGAATTTTAAAATATGTTTATCTTTGTTAAAGAGTTTTTTTTTTCAAGAATTTTTGCTTTCAATTAAAAATCCAGCAGATAAATGAAGGAAAATCGAACAACAAAAGACTGTCGGATGTATCGTTACGATGATTTTTAAAGGATTATATTCTATGAATGACGGCAAATCCTGAAAATCTCCTTTCCGAAATAAACGAAGTACTGACGTAAAGAAGTATTCACAGAGATAAAACAGCATGAAAACGTTGCAACTGGGGCAATGTAATCACTGTGGAAACATGCGGTCTGTGTTATTTATTTTTAAAATCACCACACATGCTTTTGGCAGCTGGGTAGAAACCATATTGAATTCGGTTAGCTCAGTGTTAACCTATGGAGAACCTGTTGAATTACTTTCTGAAAGAAATGTTTAAAATCGTAGTAAATTTGCGTAAAGTTTAAAAAATATCCTGATTGTTATGTCCAGCCACGGTGGCTTTATTTATAGATTAGTAATTTATGGATTAGTATGCATATAAATTTTAACTTTAGTGGGGAAAATATTCACAATTCTTGTTCTCTTCATTCGCTGGTAATCAAAGTGAGAGACAAAAGGAGATAATGCATTTCTGATGAGTCGACAGGATGAAACTCTAGGCGCTATATATCTAGCACAGATAAAGAATTGCACAGTTACTTTTAGTGGAAACGTATATATTGAAAAGTATACAGTAAATTAGTTAGGTCCTGATTAACTTCGAGGCACTGTATTTTTGAACGGTAAAATAGTATTGCCCCTTTCTCCTCCTAAATGTAATTATAATAGAAACCTGCCTAATTTTGATAAATATTATTTCACAGTTACCTAGGAATCTTGTTTTTCAAATACTTTATCCAAAGAGGTCACCCCCTGTCATATTTTTCGACGGAGGACATTTCTTGTGACCTACAAGCACAGAGAACTTTGAATAACGCCTTTTTGAAGATATAGAATAACTGTCAAGTAGATTTTTTTCCCTCGAGATGTATACACGACTTTTATTGCTCGATTTATTATTTCTCTTTTTTTCGTGACTTTATTCTGTTGAGTTGAGCAATTTCTCTTTTACACACATATAAAAAAAAAAAATAGTTATCTTCGCTTACCTTTCTTTTTCGGCGCATTATTTCTCCCTCGGTGTATATACTTTTCGTCTCGCTTCTTGATCGGATAACAGCCCTTGGTTTTTAATATTTTCATAGAAATATTTAATATCTTTTCCAAAAGCCGTCTGGGTTCATTTTAATATGAGAAAAATTTGTGCATTTTTCATAGAGTTGAAAGGCGCTGGAATTTTTCTTTTTTAGTAGTTTGCCTTTTTGCATGACATGAAACACGAGGTTTGTGTTCAGACAACCGTTAAAATAAGAAGGGGAACAAAAAATATTCCCTGGAAAGCATAAAAGCAGTTTTAATGTAAGTTTTTCTCCTTCACGCTTTAAAATATAGTTTTTTTTTTTACATATAATTTTCTTTTTGGCTGCAGCATTGAAAAAGTTTATATAAGATTTTGGAACGTTTGTTTCATAGTTAATGTTTATAAAATAAATCCTTTTTTTTTTTTTTTTTACTCTTTTATTCTGTGACATTAGTTTTATGTACCAGAAAGTTTATTGAGAAATTCTTTTATAAATTTTTTTCCCTCGTCCGAATTTGTTCACGCTGACTCCCTTTTTAAATCACATTCCCTACGTAAAGGATTTACTAAAACTGACTACTAATTGCCGTTAAGTAAGATGTCTCCCGTAATTTTTATTTCTTCATTTAACGTTTAAATAAAAAAATGGATGCCATATTTCATGGATTTTATTACGTGCGTTTATTGGTGAAATGTGTAAATGCGCTCGATTTGCTTTTTAATACTTTTTGTCCGGCATATCATATTGTACAGTAAAACCTCGTTTATTCGGACTAACTGGGACCATAGGCAATCCGGACAATCGAAAATCCGGATAATCCGGTTAATATGGGTGATAAGAAAAACAAAATACTTAACTAAGCATGCTTACTGTTTATTATGATAAAAAGCTGTAATCGAAAATCCGGATAATCCGGGTAATATGAGTGATAAGAAAAACAAAATCTTTAACTAAGCAGACTTACTATTTATTACGATAAAAAACTATAGTCGAAAATCCGGGTAATATGGATGATAACAAAAACAAAATCCTTAACTAAGCAGACTTACTGTTTATTATGATAAAAAAAACTATAATTGAAAATCCGGGTAATATGGGTGATAAGAAAAACAAAATCTTTAACTAAGCAGACTTACTGTTTATTACGATAAAAAACTATAGTCGAAAATCCGGGTAACATGGATGATAACAAAATCCTTAATTAAGCAGACTTACTGTTTATTATGATTAAAATAACTATAATTGAAAATCCGGATAATATGGGTGATAAGAAAAACAAAATCTTTAACTAAGCAGACTTACTGTTTATTACGATAAAAAACTATAGTCGAAAATCCGGGTAATATGGATGATAACAAAATCCTTAATTAAGCAGACTTACTGTTTATTATGATTAAAATAACTATAATTGAAAATCCGGATAATATGGGTGATAAGAAAAACAAAATCTTTAACTAAGCAGACTTACTGTTTATTACGATAAAAAACTATAGTCGAAAATCCGGGTAATATGGATGATAACAAAAACAAAATCCTTAGCTAAGCAGACTTACCGTTTATTACGATAAAAAACTATGTTTTGCAACAAAATTACATAGTATTGTTGGGTGATAAGAAAAACAAAATCTTTAACTAAGCAGACTTACTGTTTATTGCGATAAAAAACTATAGTCGAAAATCCGGGTAATATGGATGATAACAAAAACAAAATTGGAAACATGAGTTCAGTTGGAAACATGAACTCTGATGCTGCGTTTGCATTCATGTACTCTGCTCTGCCTTGGGGAGGCCAGTGATTTATGTTCACTGCGTACTCTGTATATGCGTGGATCGCCTCCTCTTTCGGTCCTGCTACAGAGCATCAAAGATCCCGGGGGTCAAATGGTGTCAATGGGGGCGGGGGACACGGCGTGTAGGGTTACCGTGACTAATGTGATGACAGGAGTGGGGGTCTCCATGCAGAGAACTCTGCATGAATGCATATGCACCATTAGATATATGTGGACATTCTGGACAATGCTGCTCTCCCAACTCTATGGCAATATTTCGGGGAAGGCCCATTTCTCTTCCGGCAGGATAACTGCTCCATTCACACATCGAGACTTGCGCAGGCGTGGTGTGACGAAATGGGTGTTCAAAGACTGGACTGGCCTTCTCAGAGCCCCGATCTAAATCCCATTGAACACCTTTGGGACGAATTAGATCACGGATTACGTAGCCAGCCACATCGACCCTCCTCACTGCCCGCACTCACTTCGGCTGTGATGGACGCCTGGAAGTCAATTCCCACGGACACCTATCGAAAACTGGTGAAAAGCCTCCCCAGACGTGTACAGCCTGACATTGATGCAAAAGGCGGACCAACATCATCTATATATATAAAACAGTTCCGTAACTGACTCACTGACTGACATACAACGCACAGACCAAACCGCTTGACCTAAAGGGCTGAAATCTTGCATGGCGATTCTTCTTATGGTGTAGGGGTGCACTAAGAAAGATTTTTGAAACATTCGTCTTAGATTTTTTTAAATTAAATTTTTAAGCTGTTTTTGTAACTTGTTTTTAAAGTTTGCATTTAAAATAATAATTTGAGGGTTATAAAATTTATATCGCGAGAAAGATCGCAAAAATTCCTTTAAAATGAAATCTTTTTCGAACCTTTGCCTCGATTTTCTGATTTTTGGTTAATTTTTAAAGATTAATTTTTACAATTTAATTTATTAAATGCTGATCACGTGATTTCTTTTTCTGGTACTTTAAATAAATTTATCGTCACGTGCATAACAACTAAATAGACAAAAAAAAATTTTTTTCTTCTCCTAATACGGGAGACGATTTGACACTATCCAAAAAAATATTAAAATACAGTAAAAGAAATGTTCGTCAAACTGTACTGTTTTAACTGTACTATATTCTTTAGTATGTCTTATTAGATTTAATTTGAATATTTTCTTCTACATTATTTTGTCTATAAAAATATCCCTTACGTTTTTTTTATAAATATATACATTTTTTTTAGATCAATTGTATACATTGATCGTCGTATTTATTATATATATATATATATATATATATATATATATATATATATATATATATATATATATATATATATATATTTGACATTCATTACATACATTGACCGTTGTATTTAATTTGAATGTACTCCGTAGCGAAGTGCGGGTTTTCAGCTAGTGTACAATAAATTTTAACTATAAAAAAATGCACAACATAGTTTTTATACGATTACACAATCTTAATTCAAAACTATTTAAATTTTTCAATACATCTTAAAGACCCTAAATAATTCATTTCATTATCATTAAAATAAAGATTTAAAATGTTTAATTATATATTTTAACGACAATGCATAAAAATATGTAAATTATTTTTATGCAAATTATTATGCAAATTTTATGTAAATTATTTTTTATAGTAAGTAAATTATTTATAAAAAATTATTTCTTTTCTTTCTAATGCAGCAGACGATTAGATATTATCCAAAAAATATAAACATCACTTACGATTTATATATATATATATATATATATTTATATATATATATATATATATATATATATATATATATATATATATATATATATATATATATATTTACATCAATTGTATACACTGATCGTCGCATTTATTAGAAATATATATATATACTTTTTTTGGCATTAATTGCATACATTGACCGTTGAATTTAATTTGAATGTATTCCGTAGCGAAGCTCGGGTTTTCAGCTAGTATTAATATATGCCTTAGGACTGTGTGAGTCCGTACCACTGGATATCCGGATACTTTTGGCCAGATGGTGTATTAAAAAATATAAACATTTTACAGAGACCATGGTTATTATGTTCCCCATTTGATCAGTTGTAAAATGTTTAATTTTTCCATGCTAAAACAGTGGAGTTCAAACGAACGAGACCAGTGTATTTTAATATATAAAAGCGCGTAAAGTTAATATATCATAGGATTATTTATAAATGAATCCAGTTATAAATAGCTAGATCTTTTGCAATCAGGACGTGGAAAATAAGCGAAAGCGCCCAGGGATTAAAATACGAAATAACATAAAAATGTATCTCACTGAAAAGCTGTTTTTCCATTCGTAGAGGAGAAAACGAGCTACAAAAAGTTAATAAATATTTAATGTCTAGTCTTCATTACGTCGTTCTACTTCGCTCAACGTGCGTTACAATTACATTCTCAACAAAATCAAAACTCCACGCTCTGATTGTGTTTCATTCATTTATTCCCTCTTTTGGAAAAAAGAAATTGTTCCGGCTACTCTTTTAATTTACTTCTTTTTAACCTTTGTGGTTATTTTTCCAAAACTGTTTCTTCTTTTTTTTTTATCAAAGTAATTGAATGTAATTCAAAAATTCTTAGCAATAATTCTTCCCCCACCCTTTCAAGGACCCACTACATAAAAATGTTTACTTTTATTATCCTTTATTTTTCCTGAATTTTTGTTTATGACCGGAGTTCTTTATTTTTTGCGTTTTCAGCACAAAAAAGAAAAAAATCGAAAAACTTCTTTTGAGATGGCGTCGACTAGGATTTCTTTTGTTTTTCCCCCTCGCAACTTCTTTTATAAAGCAGCCAATTAAGAGGGATAAAAACCTTACTTCGCCGTTTCTTTTCTTCTCCCGAGCGATATTCCATTCTTCACGTTCTAACTTTATTTGGCCCCTTGTAACTGTTTGAAACGCGGATACCTCTCGCTGAGAAGACCGTAGATTGTTGAAATTTACGATCGACGAAAAATTCAATATCTCCTCTTCTGATACACTCGAACTTCAAGGGACGAAAGGTTTTGTTCGCTATATCCGAACCGTTAAGAAAAATGTTAGATTTCACAAAATGTTTAACTCATTAGTTGCTATGTATATTCAATAATGATATATATATATATATATATATATATACACACACACACACACATATATATATATATATATATATATATATATACAGTAACCACCGCTTATAGTGATCAGTGGTTATAAGAATCAACCGTTTATAAGAATCAATATCGCAAAAACAAAAACAAATGTATTATTTCCATGTTAAAATTTTCGCTTTATAGAATCAATCCACCGGTTTTAAGAATCAGTTTACACTCTTCGCTTTCCTTTCATTTTTCAAAAAAAAAGCCACCTAAACCCTCAAAAGGTCCGAATTTGTTTCTTTATTCTTTTTAAAAGAAAGAGTGATAAGATGGGATGGAATACAGTCGTAAAATGCATCCCTTTCTTTGTTAGACATAACATAATAGTTTCCCCTTAAACGCTTTAGCTAAACACTGTCCTATTAGCTTGACCCAGGGGCATATCCTACTCGTGTGGATCCGATTTCACTTTTCTCCACTGCTCTTTTTTCCCACCTCCTACATCCTGGTTGCGGCTTCCTGGACCCTGAAACACATAAATCTTCGGGGAAGTGTCCACTATCACTTAGTAAAACGTGACATTATTAGATTCAGCACGTTATCAAACCGTGAAACGTAAGCTAGAAGGTGAATCTTGGTCTGAGACTATTGGTATTGAAAGAGTTATAAACAGCCTCCTGAAAACTTCATTACGTCAAACTACCATAGAAAACTTTTTCTTGCTCCCTTCCTGTAGTTGAAATGTTAATACTGTTAAGCAGGTATGTTGTAACAAATATTGGATTTTTTTCTCCTCTTACTATAATCATGTGTATCTACTTATAGGTCTAGAAATTAAGATGTATTTTTAAAATTATTAAAAATAATTTTACTAAAAGATAATTAACGTAAATTAAAGAGTATTTTATAAAAAATTATCTAATATATGTATATATAGGCGTGTGTGTGTGCCTGTCCAAAAACCTAAATTTCGGCTATAAGAATCAACCGCTTATAAGAATCAAAAGCAGTAATAACAAACGTGATTCTTATAAGCGGAAATCACTGTATATATATATATACTAGCTGAAAACCCGCACTTCGCTACGGAGTACATTCAAAGTAAAAACATCAATGAATGTATGCAATTAATGCCAATATATATAATAAATACGACGATCAATGTATATAATTGATGTCAAATATATATATATTTATAAAAAAATCGTAAGGGATATTTTTATAGACAAAATAATGTAGAAGAAGATATTCAAATTAAATCTAATACAAAGAATGCTAAAGAATATAGTACAGTTAATATAGTACAGTTTCTAGAACATTTCTTTTACTGTATTTTAATATTTTTTTGGATAATGTCGAATCGTCTGCCGCATTAGCAAGAAAAAAAAAATTATTTTTTGTCTATTTAGTTTTTATGCACGTGACGATAAATTTATTTAAAGTACCAGAAAAAGAAGTCACGTGATCAGCATTTTAATAAATTAAATTCTAAAAATTAATCTTTAAAAATTCACCAAAAATCAGGAAATGAAGGTAAAGATTCGAAAAAGATTTCATTTTAAAGGAATTTTTAGGCTCTTTCTCGTGACATAAATTTTATAACCCTCAAATTATTATTTTAAATGCTAACTTAAAAAAAGTAAACAAAACAGCTTAAAAATTTAATTTAAAAAAATCTAAGAAGAATTTTTCAAAAATCTCTCTTAGTGCACCCCTACACCATAAGAAGAATCGCCATGCAAAATTTCAGCCCTTTAGGTCCAGCGGTTTGGTCTGTGCGTTGTATGTCAGTCAGTCAGTGAATGAATGAATGAATGAGTCAGTTACGGAACTGTTTTATATATATATATATACTAGCTGTACCCGTCCCGGCGTTGCTCGGGTAATGTAATTACCAATTTTTTAGTAGCCTTAACCCTTTGTTAATGGGCGTCGCTGTCATCCTTTTCCTCACCACGATACATTATTTTACCCATATAAGTTTAATCCTTTCTGGCACATTTTGGCAAAATTTTTGACATAGGATTACTAATCGAATATCACTGCAATAGTAATCGATTTCCTTGAAAGCGAATATATCACATCCTCCACATGCTGAAATTCTTTGAAATCTTCATAGATTTTTTCCACAAATACACCACAAATTATATGATATTAACTAAGTGCTGGCCAAAAAAATTACGGCATTACTAAATGTGATTTTTTAATCGATTATCACTGCAATAGTAATCGATTTCCTTTAACCACCGAATCCCTCATAGAAAACAAACGCCTCAACACATCACGTGCATGACGTCGAAAAACTGGTTTTTCTCCTATTTTACCTTCGTCCGGAAATGAAGAACGAAATCTCCAAAATGAGATTTCTCGCAAGAGTTTCCGAATCATAAAATAAATTATTAAAAAATAACTACAATTTGTAAATTAATTTTGGTTCTGGCTTTCGAAACTGTGATGTCTAGGGTCTCTGAGATAAAAATTTCGTAAAAATGTAACGACATTTACGTATCGATTCGACAATTTGGAAAAAAGGGTCACGGACAAAATCGCGTTTTTTTCCGAAAAACGGGTGCGTACAGGCGATCGAAAAAAAATCACAATTAATCGATAAATTAAGACAGACAATTTTAATTGTGATTTCCGTATAGTGTCATCTTTCCCGTATAGGCTCGTCCGAAAAAAAAAATTCTTGGACGGATACGTTAGGATTTACGGGGCTTTTACTCGTCCGGGAGCTCCAAATCGCGACTAAATATTTAATTACGGAAAATCTAATTAAAAACTCGAAAAAAGGGCTTCGAGGTGCATAATGAGACCTCGGGAGGCATCTTCGTGTCGAATCTCAAGACTGTCCGACCTACCGTCTTTGCGCTGCGCCGCGAGCAGACAAAAATTCGGTCACACACACACAGACTTTGCCTTTTATATATAATATATATATATAAACCCCCTTTCTGTCCGTTCTTACAAAGGGGGGTGTAATATTTCCCGTTGTAAAGAGGGAATCGGAAATATTCGCTCCGTAAGCTAAAAGTTAAAGTTTTTAAAGATATATGCTTGAGATTTACACCTTTATGCAAGTGGTGACCCCGTCCAATATCGGTAGGCGGGACTTACAATTTGTATGGATTGAAGCTCTATCAAGAAGCTAAACCAACTTAACGTTTTGAGTCAGGCGGCCATTTTGCTTGAGTAGAAGACTTGATTTGCCGCATAAGACATCATAAGCATAGTCCCCAATATCTTTAAAGATGCAAGTCACTGAGAAAGCTTTAAAGAACTCGATTCTTCGAGGAAATTCCATGTCAAACTTCCATGTCAAACTTCCATGTCAAACATATATATACATATATATATATATATATATATATATGTATATATGTATATGTATATATGTATATGTATATATATATGTATATATATATATGTTATATATATATATATATATATATATATATATAATATATATATATATATATATATATATATATATATATATATATGTATATATATATATATATATGTATATATATATATATGTATGTATATATATATATATGTATGTATATATATATATATGTATGTATATATATATATATGTATGTATATATATATATGTATGTATATATATATATATGTATGTATATATATATATATGTATGTATATATATATATATGTATGTATATATATATATATGTATGTAATATATATATATGTATGTATATATATATATGTATGTATATATATATATGTATGTATATATATATATGTATGTATATATATATATGTATGTATATATATATATATGTATGTATATATATATATGTATATATATATATATACATACATATATATATATATGTATATATATATATATATATGTCTATATATATATATATGATATATATTATATATATGTATATATATATCTGTATATATATATATGTATATATATATGTATATATATATATGTATATGTATATATATATATGTATATGTATATATATATATGTATATATATATGTATATATATATATATATATATATTATGTATATATATCTATGTATATATAATATATGTATATGTATATATATAGTATATATATATATGTATAATCTATATGTGTATATATATGTATATATATATATGTATATATATTATGTATATATATATATGTATATATATATATATATGTATATATTATATGTATATATATATATATATGATATTATATATAATTATATATGTATATATATATATGTATATATGTATATATATATATATATATATATGTATATATATATAACTATATGTATATATATATATATGTATATATATATAAATATATGTATATATATATATATGTATATATATATAAATATATGTATATATATATATATATATGTATATATATATATGTATATATATATAAATATAAATAAATTCCGGAAACAGCCGTTAAATGAATTTTAAAAAAAAACAAAGGTGCGATAAAACAAGTTTATCACCAGTGCGGAGTGCATTCGAGGAATCGTTCCAGAATACAAAGCAGATAATTTCACCAGTGCCTATAGAATGCTCTGATTTAACAAGTTCGGAGAAGTTCACGCTTTTGGTTGGGAAAGATAAAGCTCCCACTTTGTCAACGATGCAAGAAAAACTTTTTTTTTTTAAATTTATTTATTTGCTAGATAATTTAAATTTATATAATACTAGCTGAAAACCCGCACGTTGCTACGGAGTACATTTAAATTAAATATAACGGTCAATGTATGCAATTAATGCAAGAAAAAAATATATTTATAAAAAAATTGTAACTGATTTTTATAGACAAAATAATGCAAAAGAAATTATTCAAATTAAATCTAATAGAACATACTAAAGAATATAGTACAGTTTGAGGACCATTTCTTTTTTCTTTTACATGTATTTTAATATTTTTTTCGATAATGTCCAATCGTCTGCCGCATTAGAAAGAAAAAAAAAATTTTTTTTGTCAATTTATTTCGTTGTTATGCGCGTGACGAGAAATTAATTTAAAGTATCAAAAAGAAAAGAAACCACGTGATCAGCCTTTAATAAATTAAATTCTAAAAATTAATCTTTAAAAATTCACCAAATATCAGAAAATAGAGGTAAAGATTCGAAAAAGGTTTCCTTTTAAAGTAATTTTTATGATCTTTTTCGGGATATAAATTTGTTAAATCTCAAATTATTATTTTAAATGCAAACTTAAAAAAATTTACAAAAACAACTTAAAAATTTAATTAAAAAAATCTAAGAAGAATGTTTCAAAAATCTTTCTTAGTGCATCCCTACACTATAAGAAGAATCCCCATGCAAAATTTCAGCCCTTCAGGTCCAGCGGTTTGGTCTGTGCCTTATATGTCAGTCAGTGAGTCAGTTACGGAACTGTTTTATATATATAGACTAGCTTAAATCCCACACTTTGCTACGTAGTACATTCAAATTAAATACAACGGTCAATTTTTGCAATTAATGCTAAAATATATATATATATATATATATATATATATATATATATATATATATAATAAATACGGCGATCAATGTCAGTTAAGGAACTGTTTCATATATATATATAGATGAAGGTTTATCAATTCACTTCAGTTTTATTGAAGTTGCCAATAATTTGATTTTTTTTTTCGTGATATTTGTAACGTACAAGTGCTTAAATTACTACCTATTGCAGTAATCTCAATAATATTTTATTTTTAATCTTATAAATGTGTCGAAAACTTGATATAGGAAATCTCATTGCTTAAATTATCACGATGAAATAGTTTTTAATATCAAATTGTTTATCATATTATGAATTTAAAATTTTAAAAATTGATGTCTTCTTATTTGAACCACTACACACACACACACACACACACACACACACACACACACACACACACACACACACACATATATATATATATATATATATATATATATATATATATATATATATATATATATATATATATATATATATATATATCACGGGTTTCGTATGGTCCGTAAAAGCCCTTAAAAACTTCCTTATTTTGAGTTTCTGTTTTTGAAAACCCTAAAAAAATTCTAATATAAGTACAGGTAACCCTCCTATACTTATACACACACACACACACACACACACACACACACACACATATATATATATATATATATATATCACGGGTTTCGTATGGTCCGTAAAAGCCCTTAAAAACTTCCTTATTTTGAGTTTCTGTTTTTGAAAACCCTAAAAAAATTCTAATATAAGTACAGGTAACCCTCCTATACTTATACACACACACACACACACACACACACACACACACATATATATATATATATATCACGGGTTTCGTATGGTCCGTAAAAGCCCTTAAAAACTTCCTTATTTTGAGTTTCTGTTTTTGAAAACCCTAAAAAAATTCTAATATAAGTACAGGTAACCCTCCTATACTTATACACACACACACACACACACACACACACACACACACACACACACACACACACACACACACACACATATATATATATATATCACGGGTTTCGTATGGTCCGTAAAAGCCCTTAAAAACTTCCTTATTTTGAGTTTCTGTTTTTGAAAACCCTAAAAAAATTCTAATATAAGTACAGGTAACCCTCCTATATTTATACACACACACACGTGTGTGTGTGTGTTTGTTAAAAGTTTTGACGTGATCTTTACGTTCGAATAGAGGAGAGAAGTAATTCTATGCACACAATCAGTGTCTCAGGTATATCGTAAGTTCCTAGATTAATTTACATACATATTAAACATCGAAAATAAATTAAAACTTCAAGTGAGTATCCATCACAAAAATCCACAGCTGAAAAACTCAAGCAAACAACCATTCCTAGTACTGTCAGTCTCGTAACAAACTATCTAAACAGAGACCGACTTGTCAAAATCATTCCATTTCCTCCGAAGCCTTTTCATCGTCCGAAACGACACCCCCGAAATAGCTGACCCCTAATTCAATCCCCACATAAACACCGAAGCATTTCCTTTTGCACGCATGCGCAACTCTTTCGGGGGGGGGGGGGAAAACGTACCCGCTTTCCATTCAGCCCCTGCGCATGTAATCGCATTTTGACAGATTTCGTATGTCAGGAGAGAGAGAGAGAGATACTAAGCTTTTATAGGTATCGTGATTCTAACCGGATAAGGGTTCAAATTCTGTCAGTTCGATGTTATTCTTTGGGTCGAATTTTGTTCAGTTTTCTCTTTCGGAGATATCGAATAAGAGAAGATTCAATACTCGAAGGCGACCGAAACAGACAAATGGGATAATAATGATAAAAAATAAAGTACAATGATTCGTGTCTCATGCAGGAGTGGAAGGATGTGGAATAGATGTTTGGGACGTTACTGGATTGTTGCTGCATGAGGAAAACTGTCGATACATGTTACAGTTACTGAATACATCTTCTAGGTGAAACATTTTGTTTTAGGACTGTAGTAAAATTCTCTCGCAGTTGTTTTCGTCTGTGCATTTATTGATAACTTGTCAATTCGATTTTGAGTCGACTATTGCCGCAATATAATTTTATTTTCTGGATGCATCTATCTATCTATATATCTATCTATATATCCATATATCTATCTATATATTTATATATCTATCTATATATCTATATACCTATCTATCTATCTATCTATCTATCTATATATATATATATATATATATATATATATATATATATATATATATATATATATATATATATATATGTGTGTGTGTGTGTGTGTGTGTCCCATGGTGTCTACACACACACAAGTCTACACACACACACACACAGTGTGTGTGTGTAGACTTTCCTGTCTACGTAAGTCATAAATCAACTAGACTTGTTAAAACTCAACAATCATCATTTATTAATGTAGATAGCAATTACGATATGCCGGAGAGCCTACTTTTACTGTCTCCGGTACGATACAACAATAATCACGGGATAGCCTAGCGCAATGCTTCGCTTCCCTTCAACAGAATTACAAGATCGGGCAGCCTTCCCTCTCCCGTCAAATACACCACAACGGAGGCCTTAACTCGTCCCTTTGGAATTACAATCCCTCCCGTGCTTAGCCAACACCCCCTATATCCGATATAGGGGGTGTTGGCTTAGCACGGGGATTGAACACAGCCTCTCTCTCGTGCCTATCGCACGGAGTCCAAAACGCACCCTTTCCTTATGGAGGTCTGTCCCTCTCTCCCCCTGCACAGGGCATTTTCCACACCACGCTTCGAATCGCCTCCAAGCCGGGGTCATTCAACCCTCGACTGTCCCCTCAAAGAATGTCGCAGGAAGATGGGCTTGGTGCATCTCTGGATACGCATAGGAACAGAGAATATTACTATAGCATAAGAAGAGATTTCGCATAAATCCTACATATATATATAATATATATATATAAATATATTAATATATATATATATATATATATATATATATATATTAATATATATATATATATATATATATATATATATATATATTAGACAAAGTTGTAAGTGAAAAACCAGTATAAGCCATAAACCACGACAGCCAGTAACCAAAGACATGAAAGATAAGTGAAATATATGAATAGAAAGTGAATAATAAGATTTTAGACAGTACCTTGTCTTCAGCAGTACCAATACTGTCTAAAAACCAATGGATTGTTTCTAATAAGTATGATCTGAGCAATAAACATACTTAGACACCGTACAATCCATATGAAATAGAAGAAGGAATAATCTGTGGCTTTATCATAGATCACCAAACTCGGCGCCAGACAAAGTGAAAGTTAAGTTTAGGAGACCGCAAGTAGACTGACGTCACAAACATCGCAACCATGGAGCCAATGGAATCACTTTAGAAGACTTACTTAGGTTACTGTTTTATAGGACATAATAACCTAAATTAACTTAGACATTTATTATGACGAAGAGTTATTTATTATTTTAATTCCTCTAGTTTTTATTTACTTTTTATTAGTTATTTACTAACTTTAATCATTTATATTCGTTTTACTAATTATTAGCAACAGTACAAGCTATTCATTAAATCTAAAACAACCAATTAATTGCTTGGTAAGACTATCAGGGTAATAATTACGTTTTAGCACTACTAACAAATATTTTATATGCTTATGCCTATTGTCCTTAGAACATAGCCGATTTATTCTTACTAGTTGATTAATAATAATATTATTAAATACAGATTTATGTAAGCAAGTTAAGTAACTTTGATATTTTACTATTTTAAAGTCATATTCTGATCTTTTATCATAAAGATCAAAAGTAAATTTACTATGAGGATTTATTTTTATGTTGATGTCTAAGAAGTTTACATTAAGTTTTTCATATATATATATATATATATATATATAGGCGAACCCGGTATATAACGAACGAAAATTTTGGTCCCACCGATTTCCTATTGTATTTAATGCTAATTTATCCTTTTATAGCAAACCTGCGAAATCTTAAGAACCAGCTGTAACGAACCATTTTTTCAGTATACTTCTGATTTAAAAAAAAAAAAAAAAACTTTTTAAGAATGTTGAAGAAGATTATGATGAAGATTTAGCAATCGCGATGTGGATAGAAAAGCACAAAATTTCATCATTCTCAGATTGTGACATGCAATTGTTCGAAACATGTGACAGTGGAGTCATTACATGTGAAAATCCGACTGATGAAGATATTGTGGAAGAAATAACAATCAATCATTCTGAAATCGAAGATTCTGCATCTATGCTGATGAAGAGCAGCGCACAAATGACGAAATCTCCACCATCTCAGATGCTACAGCCGCGATGCGTGTAATTGATAAGTTTTTGTCTACACAAACAGCGGAAGAAAGAGTGTTGGAGTCATTTGATGTATTGGACAAAAAAAATTTGTAAAATGTTTTTGAAATCGACATCACGTCAGTAGAAGATTACCGATTACTTCTGTATCAAAACAGTGAGCAACAATTGAAAGTAAAATGAATTTATTTCCACTTGTCTTCATTTTTAGTTAATGTAATTAGTATTGTGTCAGTTTAATGTAATCGATTTTAGTCAATTTAATTCATTAATGATCATTTTTAATAGATTTTATCATTTTTTAATGCATTATTGTAGAATACACACACAGCAACTAATCAGTTATACATTTGTGACTTAACATTTTTCTTAATTGTGAATTCTAACATTTTTCTTAACGGTTCGGATATAGCGAAGAAAACAGTGGCGCCGGAAGAGCCAAATATAGAGGGGGGGGGGCAAAGTAAAATAGATTAAAACTTTTACACCTTTATTATTAAGAATACATATATACGGTTATAAAAAATAAACTTTTATGTTATATTATGCCCTATCACACGTCAACGTGTACGCGTTTCAAATGCATCGGATTCAAGATTCCCTTTCGCGATGAAATACATCGTGTAGGGTTGCTTTTGAATCGCAAAAGCAAACGTCTGGAATTGGCGTTTAAACGAGCTTGCGTACCTGAAATTGGCGATTAATCGCTCCAGCGTATATGGAATGACGTTTATCGCGCTTGCGTTAACGAGTGTGAGGTTGCAATTTAGTATTTAGTTTTTTTAGGCTTTGTGACTTTAAATGAAAATTCTAATATTTTACGAGTCCTAGCTAGGTAGAAACAAAAAATTCAATTTTCTAGGGGAGGGGCAAGTGCCCTCCCTTGCCCCCCCTTTCCGGCGCCACTGGATGAAAACCTTTGGTCCCTTGAAGTCTGTTATAACGGGATTCGACCGTATATAGCTCGCGTGGAACAAAACCATTTTGGCAGTGGAATTTAGCGTGCCCCATTGTAGAGTGCCTTACTTCCATATTAACGTAAAAATGAGTAGGTTCGACATCAGGTACTGATTTTTCCCATTTAAGCCAAGCTACTTTTTCACAAATGGAGTGGCAGCTTTACAAATATGCCAACAATAATTCTTTTGAAATTGCCCATCTCTTGAGTGACGCGTGAATCGATTCTCTCGAAAATGAGATAAAAATTATCGAGTGAGACTTAACCACTATTCTCTCGCAAAATTTCCAACCAACTTACCGCAATTTCGCTGAAATCCGTGCTTGTTCCGTGCGTTAGAATTTTAATTTCGTCGCAGTACAATGTGAGACCAAAAAAGAAGTAAAGTATGGACTCTTCATAAGCTTCGTTTCATAAATATCCCTTTGGCTAAAGAAATCTCAAGAGGGCGAATGAACGAAGACGTTTTCCTGGTTGAAATTCTAATTTGATATACGTATATTCAAGTTTGGAGCAAATTTTTATTATTTTTTTTCAGTACGCTAGGGTTTTAAACAGATCTGGAACATTTCTAGACCGCTTATGAATGATTTAATTTTTTTTTAAGGCGCTAGAATTATTAATTTGACGCTCGGTGAATATTCAAATAGAATGCTTTTGTAGCGAGATGCTGAATATTCGAAAGGTGATTCTAAAATGTTGAATTTTCATTACTTTGAAAGACATTTATGAAATGCAATTCCAGAAAGACCCTTTTTTTTTTACTTTTTCAATATTCTCTTTTTATTGTTGTTTTTGTGTGTGTGTGTAATATATATTTGTATATTTAAAAATTAAAACATTGTAGCCATTATAGACGTTTAAATAAAAAGTAATCTATATAATCTATATAATAACAGCTGAAGGTAAACAAATGTTAGTTTGTTAGTCAGCAGACACGGGGACGGGCTAATCTCGCGAACCGAGCATAGCAGGATATCGCTACTGGTACCGATGGACGCGGACGGACGAGACGCGTGCACTGGTGCCATCCTCAATTTTCAAAACTTTAAACTTTAAACATATGACATTCCGGGTGGGCCAGCTCCTTTCCGTTTCGCAAATTTCCACTATTTTCATGCATGCAAAAATAAACTCTTTCGCCCACCAATCGACAAATTTTTTATTTCCATGTGTTTTACAACTCTTCATCTTTAAGGATATACACATTTTTATAAAGTTAAAAATGTTTGTCTATGCAAACGAAGCTTTTTCCCCCAAAGCAGTTTTCCGAATTTCACGAAATCGACAATTTTGATGCACAAATATTTCGGTTTTCTGCACCTATTAATGTCAATTTTACGATTTACCGGCATTTGCTAGACGTTCGGCTTCCAAAATATACCAAATACATTTAATTAAAAAAAATGTTATTCTAAAAAAGCGTACTTACAAAACTCACTTTTGAAATTTCCCGCGCTGATCGCCATAGTATCTTAATGTAACTGAATTGGGGAGTTCGTAATTTTTCGACTTATTATTTTACTCACTAATAATTCCAGCAAGTTCGTGAAATTTGTTTCTAATTAATAAGCAACTGATGAGGATTCTTCCGCCACCAATTTTGAATTCCCGAGAACTGTCTTTCTATTTCTTTAAGCACTTTTTCGCCCATGAGATTTTTTATTTACATTCGGCCATGTTGCCAAAATGAAAAATTATTACTTGAGAACGAGTCATTTAATAATTGAAATCCAGAAATAATTTTAAAGCACTAGAAATAATTTTAGTTTCATGAAAGAAGTTAAAACCTTTAGAATTTTTTTTCTAATTGAATGAGCTTCTTTTTTTGTTTAAAAAGCAAAATTTGAAAACGGAAATTTGAAAGAATTATTTCAAAAGCCAAAAACCAAAATTTGAAAAAGGGTATTTTAAATCATTATTTCGTTTTTTGAAAATTCTAATGTATTTTTAAAAGTGATTAAACAGTTTTCAATCTTTAAGAAATAGAACCATTTCATTTTAAATCGAAAAGGCAACACATCGGGTTGCCACTCAGCTAGTGCATTATCATACTACGACTATACAAAAGTGTAAGTATAAGACGAATTTTTTGAAGATTATACAGAGTATTATCAGTGGTGGATTATGCATTTGAGGGGCTCGAGACGGAAATAAATTGGAGGCCTAATATGAACTGCACTGGAATCTTAATCGATCGATACCCGAAGTATCGTTTTCCCCCATGTGTCGGTTATTTCACACAGTCCCGATGATCATATTTCTTTGTTATGTTCCCGCATTTATCGTTCAGTTCAGTCGGCCCCTTAAAAAACGATTTTTATTTTAAATGCAAACTTTAAAAAATGTTACAAGAACAGCAAAAAAATTTAATCTAAAAAAAAAAATCTAAGAATTTTTTTTCCAAAACTCTTTCTTAGTGCACACTTACTCTATAGGAAGAATCTCCATGCAAAATTTCAGCCGTTTAGGTCCAGGGGTTTGGTCTGTGCGTTATATGTCAGTCACGGAACTGTTTTATATATATACACTGAAGTGCCACTGAATTAGGGATAGCAAAGCCTATGCAAATTGTGTAGCGCTGCGCATCATGTATGCGCAAGTGAGGGCGCTGTGGTAACTGCATATATAGCGCGTACTGTGGTTGTTCTGAATTAGTTGTCGGAATTGCCAGTATGGGTAAACTGCCTGATTTAGACGCCTTCGATCGCGGGCAAATCGTAGGTGCGCGACACATGGGCCATTCAATTTCCGAAATCGTCAGACAGCTGGGATTTTCAAGGTCGACAGTGTCAAGAGTATACCAAGAATACATAGATGGTGGGAAAAAAACTAGCGATCGGGCAAACTGCAAAGGACAATTAGCCTTGAAAGTGCGTGGTGAGAGACGGCTCAGGCGTATTGTACGTAGCCAGCGAAGCCAAACATTAGCTCAAATTACCACCCAGTTTAATGACGGTGCCAGTCGTACAGTCAGTAAACGGACTGTGCAACGCTCGCTTCACCGTATGGGTTTCGGGAGCCGTCGTCCTACGAGAGTACCATTGCTCTATACTCGCCATCGGGCTGCACGTTTTGCCTGGGCAAGAGAGCACAGAGACTGGAGTGTAGAGGACTGGAAACGAGTAGCATGGAGTGATGAGTCTCGATTCCGACTACTTAACGCCGACGGGAGGCTGAGAATATGGCGTCAGGCTCATGAAGCCATGGATCCTGCATGCCTGGCTGGAACCGTACAAGGGCATGGTGGCTCAATCATGGTCTGGGGTGTTTTTTCGTGGCACAGTTTGGGATCTTTGGTGCGTGTACCAACCTCCCTCAATGCAATTCGGTACGTAGAGTTGCTGGGTGATCACCTCCATCCGTCTATGCTGTTCTGTTATCCGCACGGTAATGGAGTTTTCCAGCAAGACAACTGTACCTCTCCCAAGTCTCGGTTGGCTACTGGCTGGTTGGATGAGCATTCCTCTGACTCCTCTGTCATGAATACCTAGAAGCCCAGACTTAAATCCTACTGAGCATCTTTCGGATGTTTTGGAACAAGGCGTAAAAGGCCATCACACAGCACCAAAGAACCTTACTGAATTATGGGCAGCTTTAACCAATATTTGGCAAGCCTTTCCCGTGGAACGTTTCCAGAAACTTGTTGAATCTATGCCTCGTCGTGTGGCAGCCGTTATCAAGGCCAGAGGAGGCCCAACTCGTTACTAGGTAGGTATCCCTAATTCAGTGGCACTTCAGTGTGTGTGTATATATATATATATATATATATATATATATATATATATATAGAGATGGATAGCATGTAATTTGTGAAAATAAGATGTTATATTAGTTTATGACCAGCAGGTGTTATCTTAAAGTTAGCGCCTCGTTGTTTGCAGTCCGGTCACACTCTGAGCCCCTTTCTGGAATGGCAGTCAGGAATTATTCAACTCTTAACTTAGCCCTTTTTTCGTACTAATTCAAATTAATCAATTTATATGGGGACGGCATACGCATTTTGTAGAAGTTAAGAGCCGTCTTTCTCATTGGTAGCTATTTGTATTAAACTGAACGTTTCGGTAGCATTACGCCAAACGCCCCCTCTCTCTCTTTGTTTTATGATACGGGACTCTGCATGCTCACGGAAATAGTCGAGACATCTGTTCCCAGAGGTGGCCAGAATTAAAATGTCGTTGCTCGATCTTCTTTTCTTCGACTGCCACCTACCTTCTCCGCGTGCCAACTTTCGAAACATGCCTGGAATGCTAACTGGTTCGGAATAGCCGAGTGTGAATTTAAAAAAAAGTCGACTTTTGTGTTTGGGTCCAAAGCGGGGGTAGGTTGGCAGATTGTCGGCTATTCTTTGGCGCTTTTTTTATTATTATTATTAACCTTTCAGCACACTTTGTGAATCTTTTTTTTTTTTCTGTCTTAGAATTCATAAAATGTTTTAATTTTTTTTTTGTCTCGTTGCCATTTTTTATAGTACAATCTTGTAAGTGGATAATAAAAATGGTAAAAAGAAATATTTAAGAATATTTAAAAGTATGTTTCTAGTTGAAAAGATCGCAAAGGGTTTTTTTTTATTTAAAATAATGTGTCGATTTAGGTGGCATTTGAAATTTCATCCAGTTGCTAGATATTTACGAAGCACTTGTTTTATTCTTTTCGGGAAAGATTTCAAATAGGGAGATATTCTGAAACACCGAAAATTATTCCAGTGATTGTAGACTTGGATTGAAAGTTTTTTCCCCTTTTAAATAGTATGCCGTCATGGTGACAAAAATTTTTTTACTCTGCTTTCTCATGGCCATCACTGATGCTATATAAGTAAAGGAATACAGGAAATCGACATATACAGTGATTCTAGAAGTACACTGCAAGCTATATGCGCATATTATTTTAAGGAAGATAGGATTGAAAATATAAAAAACCTAACAGAAAGTCATGAGATAGCAGTAAACTTACACTGGGTTAAAGCCCACTGTGGCATTAATGAAAATGAGATGGTAGACGCAGCAGCTAAACAAGCAACAACACTGAATGAAATCACAGGAAATTATAAATTAACTAAAGAACAGATTAAGAATAAAATTAAGAATTATTACATAAATATATGGCGAGAAAATTGGGAGAGAAGCAGTGTAGGAAGGAAAGTATTTGAGGTATTCCCTAGAGTTTCTACGAAAAGACTGCCGGCATCTTTCCTTGTTAATCAAGCAATAACTGAACATGGCTGTATAGGAGTCTATCAAAACAGATTTTTTGCTAAAACAGATCTTTGTGAGTGTGGCAATATACAAACTATAAAGCACTGTATATACAATTGTAGCAAATGGGCTGAAGCACGAAAAAACCTACCTTTGGGCTTTCAAGATTGGGCCCCTAGTAAATTATTTACGGATTATTATTGTAGAAGGTACACGTAGAATATTATGCAGGAACTTATGAATATACACTTCCCCCTACAAGGGGAAGGTGGATAGCCCCTCAGATTTTAAAAAAAAAAAAGACAGGTAAACGAATTGCAAAAAGAAAAACTTCGGGACCCGGTTGGGCTGGATTGCCGTCGGCATGATTAGTTTTATTATTGAAGGGCCGTATAACCTTCGGGTGTGGACGGCGGCGATATTATTTACTCTGCTTTCTAATTCATTTTAGAGATGTCGTCTACCTAACAAAATGGTGTCCGTTCGAAATATAGTAAAATGGCGCCGCCGGCTATGACCTGTAGATCAAGGGAGCCACAGGTCTAAAAAGTTTGAGACCCACTGGGATAGTGCAAAGGAAAAAAAGAATGAATCCAACTCTTTCATTCAACGCAAATCCCCTAGCTGTAACCGACGGCGATACTTTGCGCGACGCAATTTCGTCCCATTCTGATGGGGGGGGAAAACCTCCTCCAAAAAAAAAACGTTCCATGTTAAAATTGCCGAAAGGAGCTTGATTTGCGATGTCCTTTGATTTAAGGCGGCGTATTTTGTACCGCATTAAATCAAAATTTTTAAGCAAAAATAATAATGCCTGTTTCGCTTGAGACATGCGCACGTAAATGAATGTTGCCATTCGCTCGTATTATAAAACGTGAAATTTACAAACTCTTATTGTTTAATTTTTTTTTTTAACCATGGAGGAAATTCGTTTTTCCTCATCAGTGTTTGAATATCGTTCGTTCTCCAGAAAGGGACGGTTTTTTTTTTATGTTTGTATTTTTTCTGTACGTTTGTGAACGCGTGCAACATTTTGTGATGTTCCACTTCTGTTCGCAAACAAACAAACAAAAAAAAATTGCTCTCCAGTTATATATTATTTTACCCCAACACAAAGCAATTTAGAACAAAATGCATTACATTTGTTCTCGCGTCTTATTTATTTATTTTTTTTATATTTCTCGTCTGCGCATGGAACTAATTTTCCCATTCGGAAAACAAATCTGGCAATTCCCGAAAAAAAGGAGTAAATGGGAAATCAAATGCCGTTTTTTTTTTTTTCTTTTCGTTATTTTTTATTCCGAGGGGTGATTTATTGGGGTGGAATTCTCAAGCTGTGTGATGAAGATTCCGCGGCTCTTTAATAATCACCCAGAAAATGAAAATGGCCGGCGTAAACAGCGTGGTGCTTTCTATCCGGATCGTTTGGGGGGACCGAATGAATTGCGTCATTATTTTTCCTAGCGTTCGTGATACTTTATTTATTTATTTTTATATTTTTTTTTTTCGAACTTTTCCGGGTAATCGAAATGTCGCCTTCGAAATGAAATGAATGTTTATTCGCGAGGAAAGTTGGAAGTGCAGATCTTAATTTAGGGATCGGGAATGAATGGAAAATGACGCATCAGTGGACGTTTCAAGATTTCTGTATTAACTGACGTTTTGAAAAAAAAAAGGGGGGGGGGTATTTATAAGGAAATTAAAAATAAATGTAGCTTTCAATACTGTAGGTGTTATCAAATATCAGTTACGTTGAGCGTGTATGATTCAGTTCAGTTGGAAGTATCGTTTGGCGTGGGCGCCATATGCGAGATTACCCACCCACTAATCTTAAATCAAGACAAGCATAGTACGCACTCTTTTTTTTTGGGGGGGGGGGATTCAAAACATTGGTGTTATTTATGTTTTGTCTTCCGGAATTGAACATTGTTTAATATTAGACACGTTTTATACCCAAACAATTCAATACTCAATCCTCCCCCCCCCCACACACACATAAAAAAAATCAATAAAAATTATAAAAATGCGTATATTTCTATGCAATTAAAGAGTCGTTTTTTTCTCTTTTCAAAAATTATTTTTAAATACAAGACTTATTTAATATTAAGCACAAAATAGGCAGATTTTTTTAAAGAAATAAACCCAAAAGATTTTTTTTTTAATGTTAGAAACCTTTCATGTTAGTATATATATACACACACACACACATATATATATATATATATATATGTGTGTGTGTGTGTGTGTGTGTGTGTGTATGTATCTATGTTTAGTTTAAGGATGAGTCAATTCAGTTGAAATGCGCTCATAATTTAATTGATTGGAAATAATTAGTACTGTATGGTAATTATTTTGAAAGTATATTTCCACTTGTGTTTATACTATTAAAATGTATATTTCCCAGTATTCATATTTAAAACTTTTTTTTTTTTTTATAGTTCAAAAGCATACTTTAGTGAGTCGTTTTAAATTTTTTATATTCATTTATTCTAATGTATGAATCTTCTTCTTTCCAGGTAAGCTGATGTCTTTTAACTTTAGTAATGTGGCAATGCAGAGTTACTATTCAAGGTATTTTTTCTTTTCCTTTTACACGACTGTACTGTAATCTGCCCTTTTGATATAAACGAAATTTGTTTTATTCTGTTTCTACTCATTTCATTGTAATCTTAAAATTATGGCGATATTGTACGCCATTTTTGCTGTATTAAATTACAAGGAATAATACGTTTTAGTATCATCTCGATATAAGACATACTATAAATATATTCTTAAATTTTCTTTCGAGAAATATTATTTTTAAATACGTCAAATTAAAAAGTCAGTTATCTCTAAAGAGATTTCTTTGCTTTTTTATGTAACTACTAGCTGAATACCCGCACTTCGCTACGGAGTACATTCAAATTAAATACAACGGTCAATGTATGCAATTAATGCCAATCAATATACATATATACATATAAATACAACGATCAACATATGCAATTGATGTAGAAGAAAATATTCAAATTAAATCTAATAGAACATACTAAAGAATATAGTACAGTTTGAGGAACATTTCTTTTACTGTATTTTAATATATTTTTGGATAATGCCCAATCGTCTGCCGCTTTAGCAACAAAAATTTTTTTTTGTGTGTATTTTGTTGTTATGAACTTGACGCAAAATTAGTTTAAAGTATCGCCAAAAAAAAAAAAAAAAAGGGAAACCACGTGATCGGCATTTAATAAATTAAATTCTAAAAATTATCCTTTAAAAATTCACCAAAAAATCAGAAAACGGATGTAAAGATTCGGAAAAGAATTCATTTTAAGGGAATTTTTATGATCTTTCTCGTGATATAAATCTTATATCCCTCAAATTATTATTTTAAACGCAAACTTTAAAGAATGTTACAAAAACAGCTTAAAAATTTAATTTAAAGAAATCTGAGAAGAATTTTTCAAAAATCTTTCTTAGTGCACCCCTGCATTATAAGAAGAACCGCCATGCAAAATGTCAGCCCCTTAGGTCCAGCGGTTTGGTTTGTGCGTCATGTGTTATCAGTCAGTTACGGAACTGTTTTATATATACAGATCATTCGAGAAATCGAAAAAAAAAAATCGTTTGCTAGGGAAATACATTTATCAATTTATATTTTCCCGAAATCTGGAAACGAGAATAACTATTAACTATTTCAGTGCTTCCACTGGTCTGCAGTATAAGTCACTAAATTTTTCCGATATCACTCCGGATCCTATAATTTCCCCCTAACTAATCTTCTAACCAGTCTTCCGCAGCTACGATATTAGAACTTCCGATCTTAAACTATTCCTAAATCTCTGCGACATATGTTTTCACCCGACGCGGCCTTACTTCTAGCCAGGAATGGAAATGGATGACTTGGGGTAAAGTTTGTGCGACATCTTTCGGTCCGTATCTCGGAAATTTTACGCGGAGATGACCAGCGTAAAAGTAAAATTGATTGGTGACGTTAAGTTTCTCTCCACGCGCGGGCGGCTTAAGGGTTGTAACATTTGACTTGTGCGGTCGTGTGTGTGTTGCGTAATGTGCTCTAATGGGAGTTTTTCTTCCGGAAATCTGTTTTTACGAAATGTCGAGCTGTAGCTGATGAACTTAACTGCTCTCTCAGGTTTAGTGAAGGTTTTGTTTCTTATTGTAAAGAATGAGTTTCGCTGTTTAAGATGTTTACTGATCATGTTCAATGCGATGGATTAGTTATCATAAACTTTTCGTCTCTGTAATTAATTTATATATACAGTCGGACCTCTATTTAACGA
>OU015503.1:117448496-117458496 GCA_907164885.2 Dolomedes plantarius | reverse complement strand
CTTTAGTTAAATCATTATTAACTATTTTGAGATAAAATGAGTGATTTAAGTACCACGGAAAGCTGTTTTAATTTATGTATTTTTATATATGCTGTTAAAATATATAATAGTTAACCATTTTGTGTCATTACTTTAATGATAATGAAATGAGATATCTAGGCACTCTTAAGATGTATTTAAAATTTAATAGTTTAAAAATAAGATTATATAATTAAGAACAACGTTCCTTTGTATATATTTTATGGTAGTTGTAATTTATAGTATAGAAACACAGTTCCGTGTTGTAGCGCCGTGTTGTATTCTTCATAATTAACTGTAGCCTTTGCTCGGAAAGACTGAAATGTAATTTTTTTCTTTATAATTCCAGATACTAAATATTTAATCTAGTTAAATCATTGTTAACTATTATGAGATAAAATGAAATTCTGGTAATTAAGTACCAAGGAAAACTGTTTTAATTTACATATTTTTATGCATTGTCGTTAAAATATATAGTTAAAAATTTTAAGTCTTTATTTTAATGATAATGAAATGAATTATTTAGGGTCTTTAAGATGTATTGAAAAATCTAAATAGTTTTGAATTAAGATTGTGTAATTGTATAAGAACTATGTTGTGTATTTTTTGATAGTTAAAATTTATTGTATACTAGCTGAAAACCCGCACTTCGCTATGGAGTACATTCAAATTAAATACAACGGTCAATGTATGTAATTGATGTCAAATATATATATATATATATATATATATATATATATATATATATATATATATAATAAACACGACGATCAATGTATACAATTGGTGTAAAAAAAAAGTATGTATTTATAAAAAAATCGTAGGGGATATTTTTATAGACAAAAATATGTAGAAGAAAATATTCAAATTAAATCTAATAAGACATACTAAAGAATATAGTACAGTTAATACAGTACAGTTTGACGAACATTTCTTTTACTCTATTTTAATATTTTTTTGATAATGTCACATCGTCTCCCGTATTAGCAAGAAAAAAAAAATTTTTTTGTCTATTTAGTTGTTATGCACGGGACGATAAATTTATTTAAAGTACCAGAAAAAGAAATCACGTGATCGGCATTTAATAAATTAAATTCTAAAAATGAATCGTTAAAAATTCACCAAAAATCTGAAAATGGAGATAAAAGATTCGAAAAAGATTTCATTTTAAAGGAATTTTTATGATCTTTCTCGTGATATATATTTTATAACCCTTAAATTATTATTTTAAATGCAAACTCAAAAAAAGTTACTAACACAGGTGAAACATTTAATTTAAAAAAAATCTAAGAAGAATTTTTCAGAAATCTCTCTTAGTGCACCCCTACACTATGAGAAGAATCGCCATGCAAAATTTCAGCGGTTTTCAGGTATGCAAAATTTTAGCAAAATTTTAGGTCCAGCGGTTTGGTCTGTGCGTTGTATGTCAGTCAGTTACGGAACTGTTTTATGTATATAGATGAATAGAGTTCCGTGTAGTAAGCGCCTTAATTGAGGTCTTTCTCTTTCGAAATCAGAGGAATTGTATGTTAGGGGAGTAAAAGAGAAGAGAGATAAGTTTATTTTCTGTTTCTCGTTAAAGGAATTATTAGCTAGAGGGGCTAGGAAAGCAAAGATACATTACTATACTCTATTAGACGGTGTATGCATTGTCATCGCAGATCTGTCACCACAGTCGCATATTAAATGACAATATTTTATTACCATGTTTTTATGAACTCGCTTTCTTGTTCGTGTGTGTGTTTGTCCAGTAAAAATCTTGTAATCGATTTTTAACTAACTTCCCGACTAGCTAGACATTTGAAACTTTTAGAATAGCTCAGAACACGGTGAAAAAGCATTATTTTAATACTTTTAGCCATCTTTAAGCAGGATTGAATTCATTTTCAGTTAATTTTGTTTTGTAGACCGGTGCAGCCATCTATCGGCCGGGACGGGAACGGAAAGTTAAACGCGAGTTAACTTCCAATGAACTTCATTTTCTTTCAAGTTGATGGGATAATTCATCGAAAAAATTTTTAAAAAGTATTTATTAATACACAGAATTGTCAAGTTTATATGATTCAACAGAAAATTAAAAAAACATGGTATATAAAAAGTTCTATATATCTTGTAATTATTTTATTATTTTTTTTTTTTTAGTTATATGGCAGGGATGGCCGCACTGTGGCTCTTTATGAATTTCTTTTGAGCACTTTTCACTTTTTTTGTGGCTTTTTGTACTATGAAGATTTTCAAATAATATATACAGGAATGTCGTTTAAATTGCTCGCTGTGATATATATATATATATATATATATATATATATATATATATATATATATATATATATATATATATATATATATATATATATATATATATATATATATACAGTCGAACCTCCATATATCGAAGTAGCAAATTGCCGGAAAAAAATTCGATATATAAAATTTCGATATATAGAATTGGATCTTAGTTTATCATAATTCTCCTAAAACGTTAAAATTAAACCTAATTTTCGTAAAAACACTGCTCTATCACTTTTGTATGTATGGAGGTAACGTAGTACATGCATGCATATACAGGGTGAGTGTCAATTGCCTTTTACAGAATGAAAGTCAACATTTCTGCATCTTTGTTTATCCTCTAGTTCAGTGCTCCCCAACTTTTTTTATCGCCGCGGACCGGTCAACGTTTGATAATTTTACCGCGGCCCCCTGAGGGTGGGGGTGGGGGGCGTTGATTGTTTATATTTTAGATTGTTTTGATTTAATAATTTTAATTTAACTGCACTTAAACATGCCTTCAAAAAAAATACACTTTCACCAAAAAATGAATATTATGTGATTTAACATTTTAACTCACTAGAAAGCTAAATCAATGAGAACCCTGAGCTTGTGGCCCTATGCTGGCGGCCGGTACCTTTGATACACGGACCGGTACCGGTCCGCGACCGGGGGGTTGGGGACCACTGGATTAGAGTATCAAAATTTCACAATTTTATCTGTTGAATTTAAAGACTCCCTTTGTTAATGGTTGATAAAATCTACTATTGTGATTGAATCTTTTTATACCAAGTTTCTCAACAGCTAAATGTCCTCCTCGCGGTCCTCAGTTTTCTTTTTTTTAAATCATTCATTTTCTCAAGCGTGTTTTAATTAGTGTTTTTAAAATTCAATTTCTAGCGTTCGTTTTAAAATAGTCGAGTTCATTTATTCTATTCCTCCTTTATCTTAAAATCGATAAAAAAAAAAAATAAAAAAAAAAAAAAAAAAAAAAAACCATTTCAGAATGATCTCCGCTTGAAAGGCCTGTGTTAGATAAATATAGAAAAATCCCTTCTACTAAGAGCTCCATTTTTCCGTTGAAGGACAGCTCTACCGGACACACCCAAAGTGTCGTTTTTCCTTAAGACGCCAATTTTAGAGGTATAATGGAGTAGCGTGAGTGGAGAACGGTGAATTTAAAATCGCACGAAGCCTTCATATCGATCATCTTATGTGATACAAAACTTCTCGTTTTCTTGAGATTTGTCGATTTCAGTCGGATCTCGGAATGTTATTAAGTAATGATTAAGTATTCATTTTGATCGTTAATCTTCTGGTGGGGCTTAATACGTTATTAACCAGTAATGGTCTTATATAAACACAGAAGGTTCGACCTTTTTTTTTTTTTGGTCTCGTTGAATTGTTCCTAAGTGTTGAGGTGTCTTATCCTCTACGCAGTCAGGTTAAGGTGAGGCATCAATTTATATATCGCAGATCTTTTGACCTCGTGTTTAGCTATGGGGGATTTTCCTTTCACTATTTTTCCAATCGCAGATTAGCAAATGCATGTTTTTGTGTTCTGTTTATTGCGTAAGAAAGTAGAGTTTTAAATAAAGGGCGCGTAGTTTTTTGAATTTACAATTTTTCGGATGGTAATTTTTTACAGGGTCTCTCGCTGCTAAACTAAAATTATTTATTGGAAAAAATTGTGTTCGAATGAAGATGTTTATTCGAACTCAACATAAATAAATACACTCATGGACAAAAAAAATTAGCGCACCAAGAAATAATTGCGGGATCGTAACGAAACTTGCAATGAAGGTATTGCGCATTACGTATAGCCGGTAGAGGGCGTTGAACATCGTACTCTGTGGAGTATAAAACAGGTAACCAAAGCTTGTTTGAGTGTGCTGAATCATTTACAAAGGAAGAGCTGAGATAGACATGCCATTACGCCGTGTTCGAAGACAATATAAGCAGTTGTCGCAGTTTGAGAGGGGGAGAATCGTCGGGATGATGGAAGCTGGGTGGTCAGCTAGGCGAGTAGCTCGTCAATTAGGCCGCTCTGATTGTGTTGTGAGGAGGTGTTGGGACCAGTGGACCCGAGAGATGTCATGTACACGAAGACCAGGCTCAGGACGCCCTCGACAGACCAGTCGTCGAGAAGACCGCCACATCGTAAGAAATGCACGCGTACAGCGAACTGCTTCATCGGCCGCCATCCAGGCACAGGTAGCACTTTCACTAGGGGCCTCTGTGTCTTCTCGAACCATACGAAGGCGCCTGGCTGAAGGACAGTTGGTATCGCGGCGCCCATTACGTGTGCTGCCCTTGACGCCCACCCATCGACGCCTCCGTTTGGAGTTTTGCCGCGCACGAGGAAACTGGACTGCAGCGGAATGGAACCAGGTCGTCTTTAGCGACGAATCCAGATTCAATCTCGGCAGTGTGACAATCGTGTTCGTGTGGAGAGCGCGTGGTGAACGCTTCAATCCTGCCTTTGCTGTACAGCGACACATCGCTCCCACAGTTGGTGTGATGGTATGGGGTGCCATTGCCTACAATACACGGTCACCCCTAGTATTGTTCCGTGGCACCATGACAGCCCAGCGGTATGTTCATGAAATCCTGCAACCACATGTGTTGCCACACATGTAACGGCTCCCAGGAGCCATTTGTCAACATGAAAATGCTCGGCCTCATACGGCAAGGGTGTCACAAGACTGTCTCCGCACTGTTACTACCCTTCCTTGGCCTGCCCGATCCCCAGATTTGTCTCCAATCGAGCATATCTGGGATCATTTGGGACGACGAGTTGGGCATCCCACGAGTTTGAACGAACTAGAGGCAAGGTTACAGCAAATATGGAACGAAATGTCTCAAGACATCATACAGAACTTGTATGACTCAATGCCCGATCGTATCGCATCGTGCATTCGCGCTAGAGGGGGTCCAACGGAGTATTAACTCCTCCGTTCTTTGCCTTTTCTCTGAAAAATTATTTTTCTTTGATTTTCTTATCATTTACTTATATCAAAGTAGTCATTACGTATGTAAAATGTCGTTTCATTTTGACGACTCCTTCTTGGTGCGCTAATTTTTTGTCCATGAGTGTATATACTGTCTATTGAGTGGGTCAACATCTGTATATATAAAAGAGGTCGTCTGTTTGTTTGTCCGTTATAGAATCATAGACTGTTTCACCCACCGGGACCAAATTCGGCACAGTTAATGTTTAGGACCCGAGAAACTTAAATCAGGAAAAACGAAATTTGGGGCTCAATTAGTTTTTTTAAGCAGAATTTTTTAATGATTTTTGTGCCTCTAAGAGGTGCGTGGCCACCAGTGGAGCCCCTTCACCACAACCAGCTGCTTTTAAGAGAGATGGTTTGGGGGGACGGGGGGGGTCAAATTCCAATGCGCGGGAGGAAGAAGGTTGGGAATGACCTTTGGCTCTGGCTCCCCAAATAAACACAACTGGCCAGATGAACATGAAGAGCGGAGGTGCAGCCCAGTTTTTTTTTTTTGAGGGAATGCATGAAAAATTTTATATCTATATATCTACCCGGGCAACGCCTGGTAATAATGATAGTCCAGTATTTATGTTGGGTCGTTGGGTCATTCATGGTCGTGCTACCGCTCATATTACTTCCAGGACGACAACGCCAGCTGTCATGTTGCGAGTTTCACCTTGGATTGGTATGGTGACAATGGTTTTAACCGAATGGACTGGCCCCCGCAGAGCCCAGACCTGCCCTATCGACATCCTCTGGAAAGAGTTGCATCGTCGAATTAAGGTGTGCGACCACCGTCCAAAATCGGTGAAGGAACTTATGAAGTCTTCTCTTAAGGGAAAAGTGGACATTAAAATTTACTTTTTTACTTTTCATCATAGAGATACGAAATTTTGTATATGCACATTTCACTATAAATAAATAGAATAACTTAAAAGAAATTTCCAATCTTATTATAATTTTAAGATTTTTTTTTAAAAATTTGAAATTTATAAACAAAATTTTAAAATGCTCCTAGCTACTTAATTTTTGAGATATTTCCTCGATTTTGCATTTTAATCTCTTTAAACTGTATAACAAACAAATCTGGGTATCAATTATTTAATCCCTCGAATAGTTAATTTTTGAGACATTTTTTTTCTGAATTCCATCCGATTTTCATAAAAATTTTGTCTTTTGAAAAGTTATAAATCAAATTTAATTACCTTAATGAAGTCGAATTGTAAAATGCATACCCAGATTTTTTGTAAACAGCATCAGAATTCTTCCTTATCAATTTCATGAATTTTGAAGAAAAATTAAGTACCATGCAGCATTTAAAAATCTAAAAATCTTAAAATCTCGTTTGAGAAATACAGATTTAAAATTTATTACTACACTTACCCATAATAAATTACTTTGTAGGAGCTTCATAAATGATTTTTTACTTGAAAAAAATTATTTTGGTACTAAAAATCTACTGAAATATATACAGTGGAATCTCGATCTATCGTTTTTCAAGGGACCGATTGAAATGAACGATAAATGCGGGAAAATGATAGCGGAAACATAACAAAACAATATGATCGTTGGGACTGGATAAAAGGAACGACACATACGGAAAAACGATGGATCCGAAAACGATCGATCGAGATTCCACTGTATATTATTGCAATAATACAATCAGTATTACAATGACGAGATTTGCTGAAATAAATATCCACCGTTCTCTTAACCGAGTGGAGGAAAATAGAACTAGCCACAATGGAACACATGCCTTATCTATATATATAAAACAGTTCCGTAACTGACTGACTGACATACAACGCACAGACCAAACCGCTGGACCTAAAGGGCTGACATTTTGGATGGCGATTCTTCTTATAGTGTAGAGGTGCACTAAGAAAGATTTCTGAAAAATTCTTCTTAGATTTTTTAAAATTAAATTTTTAAGCTGTTTTTGTAACTTTTTTAAAGTTTGCATTTAAAATAATAATTTGAGGGTTATAAAATTTATATCACGAGAAAGATCCTAAAAATTTCTTTAAAATGAAATCTTTTTTGAACCTTTACCTCGATTTTCTGATTTTTGGTGAACTTTTAAAGATTAATTTTTAGAATTTAATTTGTTAAATGTTGATCACGTGATTTCTTTTTCTGGTACTTTAAATAAATTTATCGTCACGTGCGTAACAACTAAATAGACAAAAAAAAATTTTTTTTCTTTCTAATGCAGCAGACGATTCGTATTATCCAAAAAAAATAAATATCCCTTACGATTTTTTTATAAATAAATATATATATATATATATATATATATATATATATATATATATATATATATTACATCAATTGTATACATTTATCTCGCATTTATTATAAATATATATATTTATTTTTTTTTGGCATTAATTGCATACATTGACCGTTGTATTTAATTTCAATGTACTCCGTAGCGAAGCGCGGGTTTTCAGCTAGTATGTATATATGCACGTACGTCCATATACATTTTATAATTCATGTGTACGTCTATGTATGGAACACACAATTTTTGTGACCTTTTCACTTCTTATAATGAAAGTATTTTTTTTTTATTTATTCATATATTCTACCTTTCCAAATCAAGTCAAAAATTGTAATTTTATTTTCTTTTTAATTACGTTCATGCGGTTTTCTCCGAATAAAAGAGCTCGAATACTTAAAATTTAATGACTGCTCCAGACATTTTTTAATGAAATAAATCTCCTTGATTCGTATTATCAGCGGTAATTTTTTTTCATTCTTTTTTTCCTTAAAAAAAGGCTTTTTCTGAAAGAAGGAGCTAGATGAGTTAAAAAGGGGAAAAGCAAGAAGGAAAAAAAGATTTCGGCCCTCGAAGAAGAAAGTTTTTTCTTTCTTTCTTTCTGCCTCTTTCCAAATGAAGCTACGGTATTCGACGTTGAAAAAATGTATTTTCCTGGCGTATTAGCTGAATATAAGAATATACGTCAATTTCTTTGGAAGATCTTTTATTTTCTGTTTCAGACATTTATTATTGCAATTTAAATTTTTCTGCTCCGCTAATAAATCACAGGCTTTTCTTAAGAATTTAAAAAAAAACTAAAAAAACTTTGATTTTGCTTTTTGATGAAGTGCGTAAAAATCAGCATCGCGTAATTACTGTTGTCAATAAGTATATCATTACATCTTTAGATGCTCCCAAATGTTGTTTTTATAAGGATGGAAATGTTTGGAAGTTGCTGTTTATTTCATATCTCTATTTTTAACGTAGGATATGTTCCTCCATAACGGTGCTCCGGAAAACAAAATTTCAGATGTCCTGCGTCGCGAGTTATAATTTTTGGCAGCGCGGCAAACCCAGTCTGTATCGCTTGGGCGAGCAGTAAACAGATAAAAAGAAAAGTACCAAAATGCGTCAAAATTTTGACATATATGGGAGTTAATTACCTAGAAACAATGGATGCATACATGGGTTGGAACAAGCAAGGTATACAACGCATTGACCTTAAACATACATTATTTGATAACCCAAATTTCAATTTACTTGTCAGAGCTATATATACAATCCGTTTCATATTAACAATTTTGACATACGTACCCAGAAGCAGAGGCAAACTATAGAGTCAAATATGATTTTTAGAGTCTATCGGGGAGGCACTTACTATAACGGATGTATGCAGCGATGATCGTAGCATCGGCGACCGGGACCCAGTATCATCTCCAGTGTAGGAACACCTTGGCGGGATATTGGCATTCTCCAAGGCTATGGGGCAGACTCCGACATCTCCGACATCTAACTCTCAGGAACCCAATCTAAAATCCGTCTCTCTCTTTTTCGATTCCTTCCGTCCTTAGCGGAGCTGTTGTCCGTTTACAGGGGGGCTATTCTGTGGCACGTCCCTCGCTTTCATTGGGCAGTGGGATGTTTTCTTTCAGTGGTTCCTACCCCTAATTGGTTCTTTATTATACCGCCTCGTCGCTAGTCTAGTCTTGTAGTACCTCCCCCGACATACGTTTATTTTGCAAAATAACTTTGATCCTTCTCATCTGACGTTTTTACTGTGGGCCATAAAAAAACGACCATCCATCTTGTAAAATTAAACTTCAGATCGCTATCACTGGCCACACCGATAGTTATTCTTCTATTTTTATTGGTTTACAATCCTGTATTTACCCCTGCCTCTGCATCCTTTATAATACATTCTTTATTGTCCACACCGTGGGGAATTATACCATTTTCACTTCTACAACATATATATGTCAAATGCAATCAACATCACCTTTTTTTTTTTGATGGGGAAGACGGTCCTTTTCCACTGTGCACTTTGTCTTTTTGTTTCTGAGTCGTATTGTAGACACCAGATCTCATCTCCTGCTGTAATACACATAAAAAATTGTTGTCCTGTTGCGCAGTAGTCAGCAAATCTTCATGGCAAGCTTTTCTGTCTTCTTTTTGCTGTTCTGTCAAAATCCGAGGCACAAATCGAGCACAACTTTTTTCATTTTCATTAAATTAATCTACAGCTTTCTTTGCTTATCCCAAGCATGTCTGAAAGTTGCCGAGTGTTACAGTCTATCAGCTTTTACCAAGAACGAATTTTCTCCACGTTTTCCTCGTTTTTGAAGTTGAAGGGCGCCCTGTCTTTGGTCATCTTCAATGCTTTCTCGCCCACTTTTAAAGCGGTTGTACCACTCATACACTTGTGTTCTAGATAACGAGTATCACTGTATACTGTTCG